>JAWWNF010000650.1:0-100391 GCA_034641395.1 Darevskia armeniaca | reverse complement strand
CGTTTTCCCCTCTAGGGTCCTTTCCCATAGATTCTCCAAGGGCCGAGTCTCTGAGTTATGTTCTTGCGACAACAAGGCGATAGAATCCCTTCAGCATATAGTTTTTAGTTGCCCCTTGTATAGTGCTGCCCGGACAAACCTTCTGAGACCATTAGTCCAAAAATTCTCTGGTCTTCCAATGGAGACCCACCTCACCCTATTACTGCAAGATACTGACTCGACCGTATCCTTGCAAGTGGCAAGATTTTTAACCTCTGTGTTGTCTTATAAGAGGCGAAATGGAACGCCCCCAGGGTTGCGGCGCTCATCTCGCTTTATTGGCCGAGGGAGCCGGCGTACAGCTTCCGGGTCATGTGGCCAGCAGGACTAAGCCGCTTCTGGCGAACCAGAGCAGCGCATGGAAACGCCATTTACCTTCCCGCCAGAGCGGTACCTATTTATCTACTTGCACTTTGACGTGCTTTCGAACTGCTAGGTGGGCAGGAGCAGGGACCGAGCAACAGGAACTCACCCCGTTGCGGGGATTTGAACTGCTGACTCTCTGATCGGCAAGCCCTAGGCTCTGTGGTTTAACCCACAGCGCCACCCGCGTCCCTCTATCTAATGGTTTAACGATGGCTAATCCTTTTTAGATAATTTATTTCGGTTTATATTTAAAAATTTTATTCAATGATGTTATGCTTTTACTTGTGCTGGTCGCTGACCGTAATAAAGAATGTATGTATGTATGTTGTTCTTTAAAAAATGAAAAAAATTTTTTTTAAGAGAAACAGGGAACAGAGGAATGTGGGTCCTGATCCTGCGAAGCTCTCCTTACAGACTAATGGAGGGATGCTGCCACTGTGTTCGACATGAGGAGACGCCGTTCGAGGCCACACCATCGCCCCAGACATTGCACTTTCCAAAGCAGGGAGGAAAAGAAAGTCTTTTTCTTCTTTCGGAGAGCAACACGTGCGAGCCAGCCGGAAAGGGGCCCCCGAGAGTGGGAGAGAGGAAGGAGCAAAGAGTCTAGGAGGAGGGAGATAGCATCCCCAGCAAGGAAAAGGGGGGAAGGGAGAATGAATGGAATAACAGAAAAAGGTGGAGGGAGATTGTAATGTAGCAGAACTGGGAGGCGGAGGCATAAGGAGACTTGATACCATTTGCAAGCCATCGCAGAGGACCTTTAGCAGAAAAGCAGAGCGAGGAAACTGAGAAACCCCCAAAGGAGGCAGGATTGTTCCAAGGGGCTTTAAAAACAAAGACTGAATCCAGACCCTCCTGAAATCACAGGGCAAGCAAAGGGCATTTCAAAGAATTGTAGGGTTGGAAGGGATCAGTCCAAACCCGCTGTAATGCAGGAATCACAGCTAAAATAAAGTGAACAGTATTGTACCATATCATCGACTGCAGATCGAAATTCGGAAGCAAATTCGTCAGCCGCCTGCAGCCGATAACAGCCTGGGAGGCCAAATATCAGCCATAAAAGTAGCCATGTGATGTTGGAAGACCATCAATGAAGGGACAAAAATTGCCAGATGTTTAAAGCACCTGGATTCCCCCAATAACCCTGGGAACTGTCGTTTTTTAAGGGTCCCTCATCACTGGCCGGGTTTGGTGACGGTATATCCAGAGGCTTGGGTTCCATGATCACTGCAGATGGTGACAGCAGTCATGAAATTAGAAGACGCCTGCTTCTTGGGAGAAAAGCAAGGACAAACCTAGACAGCATCTTAAAAAGCAAAGACATCACCTTGCCGACAAAGGTCCGTATAGTTAAAGCTATGGTTTTCCCAGTAGAGATGTATGGAAGTGAGAGCTGGACCATCAAGAAGGCTGATCGCCGAAGAATTGATGCTTTTTGAATTCTGGTGCTGGAGGAGACTCTTGAGAGTCCCATGGACTGCAAGAAGATCAAACCTCTCCATTCTGAAGGAAATCAGCCCGGAGTGCTCACTGGAAGGACAGATCCTGAGGTTAAGGCTCCAGTACTTTGGCCCCCTCATGAGAAGAGAAGACTCCCTGGAAAGACCCTGATGTTGGGAAAGATTGAGGGCACAAGGAGAAGGGGACGGCAGAGGATGAGATGGTTGGACAGTGTTCTCGAAGCTACTAACATGAGTTTGGCCAAACTGCGAGAGGCAGTGAAGGATAGGCGTGCCTGGCGTGCTCTGGTCCATGGGGTCACGAAGAGTCGGACACGACTGAACGACTGAACAACAACAACAATATCCAGAGGCTGCCAAACCGATGTCAAAGAGTGAGCAGCGTCACAGCAAAGTGCTGTTTTTGGTTCGCCATCTTGATTCAAAAGGGCATCTTGTCACCCCCCCCCCAGATTGGCAACCGGGGTGGCCTGCCCCCTCCACTCCCCCACTTTCTACGCCCCTGCCCAGACCTATAGAACGCAAACACGCAAATGGACAACCACTTTCCAAAATATATAGTGGATTCATTCGTTTGTTCGTTATTTCTAAGGCCCTCTCTGATCTCCTATTGCAGGCGTATTCTGCGTCATATCCTTGAAACCATATTAGTGCGATAGTGGGGGCTTCCTTCTGCTTCGTTTTTCTGTGAACTTCCCCAGTTATGCTACTGTGCTATTGCTGTCAGGAGGGGCTGTGACGAAAACAGACCAGAATTTTTTTTCTAGGATCCTACCAGCCTAATAGGCTGATTAACTTCCTCCTGGAGCCTGATTGGGCAGCTCCTGCAGGCCAATCAGGTTGTTGCGTTCTAGGATCCTATATTATTCTAGGATCCAAGCTTAGTACATAACACTATCTATCTATATATAAATCGTTCGAGTTGGATGTTTGTTAACGATCGCCTTTCTCTGTAACCCCTTGATCGATTCCGTTCAAATTTGGACACAACGTTCCATGCCCATATGGGAGGGATCATATGTACTTACATTGCACAAATACCACACCTTTCCCAGGTAAAAATGTGATTTTGTGCAAAAAATATATAGCGCCCTCCAGTGGACATTAAACAGCACAGCACAAGGACAATGAACCTCATAGACTTAAATAGTAGTAATAAACAGTTGTAGAAATGACAAAAATGGGAGGGGCAAACGGAGAACACATAGACTGAACTTCAACAAGATAAGCTGTAAGTAAACATATGCTTCTCTTTTATACTGTATCTTACTTTTGCATTTCACCAAAACAGCCACAGCAAGGCGTGGCCGGGTCAGCTAGTGATTCTATGAAACACTAGAAACCTTCTTTCCAAAACGAAAGGCAGGGGAACTGGAGGCGATGCTTCGTTTGGGGGTTGGGGGGAATTGTCCCCGATTCCAGGACTGAAACCTAGCGGGTGGGAGAATGCTCTGCTGATGCTCAGAGGCACCCTTTACTCAAAGCATTCCAGCGGTGGAAACTGCAGATACGAAAACTCTCTCGCAGTCCACCCACAGGGCTGAAACAACAGCGACATTTCGCCCTGGGGGAGAGATGCAATGCTGGAGGCGGAGGAGGCTGGGCGCCAGCAGAGCACATGGCAAGCGCAGCCAGAGATAGATAATTTCTTTATTGTCATTGCACAAGTACAAGCACAACGCTATACAAGTGCAACGAAATTGCATGCCATCCGGTAAAAACCAGAAAGAAAAAGAAAAAACAGCACAAAACACACACACACCAAAAAAAGCCACACATGTACACACACACACACCCATCACAGCTCTCCAATGTCATATTATCTAGTTACAGCATTTAAGATGGTTATAGCTCTTGGGTAGAAACTGTTCAATTTATTTGTTCTTGATCTTATTGTTATATATCTTCTACCCGACGGCAGTGGTGCAAAGGACCTATATCCTGGATGAGATGGATCCTGTAAAATATTGTTTACCTTTTAAAGGCAATGGGAACTGTATAGTTCTTCCAGAGATGGGAGAGGATGACCAATAATATTTTGGGCTGTGGCATGACCTTCTGGAGTACAGCTGGAGAACCAAGCACAAATACAGTATATAAGAATGCTCTCTAGAAGGGACGCGGGTGGCACTGTGGGTTAAACCACAGAGCCTAGGGCTTGCTGATCAGAAGGTCGGCAGTTCGAATCCTGCGACGGGGTGCGCTCCGTTGCTTGGTCCCTGCTCCTGCCAAACTAGCAGTTCGAAAGCACAAAGTGCAAGTAGATCAATAGGTACTGCTCCAGCGGGAAGGTAAACGACGTTTCCGTGCGCTGCTCTGGTTCGCCAAAGCGGCTTAGTCAGGCTGGCCACATGACCCGGAAACTGTATGCTGGCTCCCTCGGCCAGTAAAGCGAGATGAACGCCACAACCCCAGAGTCGGACACGACTGGACCTAATGGTCAGGGGTCCCTTTACCTTTATGTTTAAGAATGCTCTCTATGGAGCCTCGGTAGAAGGACACCAGCAGCCTCTCACTCAGATTGTTCTTCTTTAAAAGTCTGAGGAAATAAATTCTCTGCTGGGCCTTCTTTACCAGAGCAGTAGTATTTGCGCTCCAAGTCATACCCTGCTCTATAATCACTCCCCAAAACTTGAATACAGCCACCCTCTCCACCTGGTCCCCGCCGATATACAGAGGCTGCTCCTGTTGCAGAGATGTGGGCGAAGAATGGGTGCGGGGACGGAGCGAGGAAGCGGAAACGGGTCGTGGAGCAGAGGAGAAAGATGGACAAAATGGGTCAACCTGCAAGGCCTGGGGTTATCCGGCTTGGCTGTCCTTTGTCGCGCAGACTGTGAAGCGTGCCAAAGCCCCACGAGAAGGAAGCCCTCGCTCGTAAAAATTATGCATGCCACAGAGAAAACGGACGGAGAAAACGTTGCTGAAAAAGCCCCAAAACAAGACCTGAGATCGACCACAACTCTTCAGAGGCATCCTGCCTCCGTCAGTGGATGTGGAGCGGAGTCACAATGCTCTCACTCGCCATGGAATAATCCTATATGTGTCTCCTCAGGAGGAAGCCTCATTGAGTTCAATTCAGCTTTCCCCCAGGTAAATGGCTAGCTGGCTGAAAACTTAAGCACATCCTGTGAGCAAATTGGCCTAACTCATTTCTTGCCAACAGATGGCGGTCTTGCAGAACTTTCCAGCTGCTGTAAATTTGCTGAATGTATACTTTTAAAATAAATAAATAAAGCATTTCCCCCTAATGTAATGCTATATACTGTGTGTTATATGCATTCCTATGCACGCTTTTAGCCCAGTATATGCATTTTTGTTCGCCTTTCGTTCCACGTTTCCCCATCAGTTTGCAAATCTTTACAACAAGAGAGAGAAGCCCGAATGAAAATTCCCCGGCATTTTAATGCGAATTCACCCTAATATGCACATCTCTGAATGCTATTCTCTCCAAAATGAACATCTTTGCAAGGCTGTTCCCCCAATAAGGATGCATCTCGTAGGTTATTTTCACTAATATATGCAGTCTTAGGCACGCTTTACCTAGTACAGTATATGGATTCTTGCACCCATGACCTGGCTGGAAAACCACATTGCAGCAATCAGAGAAGCGCAAATTTCCGAACACGACTGTGTTTCGGTTCAGCTATCGATTTGGAATATGTAAATCTGGTAGGCTCAGCTTCAGAACTGGAGATGTTTTTTATCAGGAGGCTGGATGTCAGGAATTCTTTGGCGTTGCAGGGGGTTGGACTAGATGACCCTTGGGACCCCTTCCAACTCTACAAATCCACATGAATTGTGACCCAGGGTTGGATTTATCCCTCGGCCTCAGCTTGTGCCATTTGGGCTCCACGGACCCAGCTTCAGAGAATGAGCCTAGCATCCATAGGTTGTTGCTGGCATTCCTCTGTCTCGGATGAGAATGGGGAGGGTGTTGCATTAAAACTGTTGGGAACTCACAGCGCCTGCTGTGGCTGTTGAGCAGCTTGTTGAGTGATATTCTGAGATCTAAGAACCCACTGAAGCAGGCGGTCCAGGGCGGGACATCACTAGTGGTCAGTGGATATGGACACAAGACTAATCCCCAAAATGTTCCCCTGGAAACTCCTTCCCAAAGCCCAGGAAGCTCAGAAGGACTCCCTGGTCCTGAGTGGGGTAACTGTGCCCCTGAAGGAGTAGGTGTGCAGCCCTGGGAGGGCCTAGGACCCTTGTACTTACGGGACCGCCTCTCCTGGTATGTCCCGCAGAGGACCCTAAGGTCCATGAATACTAACAGCTTAAGGGTCCCGGGCCCTAAAGAAGCCAAATTATCCTCCACCAGGGCCAGGGCCTTTTCAGTGATGGCTCCGACCTGGTGGAACGCTCTGTCCCACGAGACTAGGGCCCTGCAAGATTTGATCTCCTTCCGCAGGGCCTGTAAGACAGAGCTATTCCGCCTGGCCTTCAATTTAGCCTGATCCTTCATTCCTTTTCCTCTTCCCTTTTTCTATGAAGAAACCCTTTCTGAGACCCCACATTTAAACCCTTCCCTGGTCTCCTTGCTGGCCCTAGCAGGGCTAACTTGGCCAGTTAGCCCTGGCGATGCTACATTCATGTTGTACTCTATGCTGTTTTTAATATGTTTTCCATGTTGTTTTTAATCAATGTTTTATATTTGTTGTTCACAGCCCTGAGCCCAGTTTTTAAATTGGGAAGGGCGGGGTATAAATAAAATTGTATTATTATTATTATTATTTATTTTGGACTCTCAGCTGTCCATGGAGGCGCAGGTCACTTCTGTGTCCAGGGCAACTGTCTACCAGCTCCATCTGGAACGCAGGCTGAGACCCTACCTGCCCGCAGACTGTCTTGCCAGAGTGGTGCATGCTCTGGTTATCTCCCGCTTGGACTGCCTTCAGATGTCTTCTAAAAGTCAGATAGTTGTTTATCTCCTTGACACCTGAAGGGAGGGCGTTCCACAGGGCGGGTGCCACCACCGAGAAGGCCCTCTTCTTGGTTCCCTGCAACCTCACTTCTCGCAGGGCGGGGGAACCGCCAGAAGGCCCTCGGAGCTGGACCTCAGTGTCCGGGCAGAACGATGGGGGTGGAGATGCTCCTTCAGGGATACTGGGCCAAGGCCGTTTAGGGCTTTCAAGGTCAGCACCAAGACTTTGAATTGTGCTTGGAAACATACTGGGAGCTAGTGTAGGTCTTTCAGGACCATCAGGTGTTATATGGTCTCGGCGGCCACTCCCAGTCACCAGTCTAGCTGCCGCATTCTGGATTAGTTGTAGTTTCCGAGTTACCATCAAAGGAAAGCAGAGCCAGACATTTGGCACCAGCTTGGCTGCAGGAGTTGCCAGAAGGAGGCGCAACATTCATATATGTAAAAGGTAAAGAGACCCCTGACCATTAGGTCCAGTCGCGGACGACTCTGGGGTTGCGGCGCTCATCTCGCTTTATTGGCCGAGGGAGCCGGCGTACAGCTTCCGGGTCATGTGGCCAGCATGACTAAGCTGCTTCTGGCGAACCAGAGCAGCGCACGGAAATGCCGTTTACCTTCCCGCTGCAGTGGTACCTATTTATCTACTCGCACTTTGACGTGCTTTCAAACTGCTAGGTGGGCAGGAGCTGGGACCGAGCAACGGGAGCTCACCCCGTCGCGGGGATTCGAACCGCCGACCTTCTGATCAGCAAGCCCTAGGCTCTGTGGTTTAACCCACAGCACCACCCGTGTCCCTATTCATATATGTAATGAGATGGGAAGACACAGGATTTACCAACGATAGAAGAATGGCAGATAAAAATGATGGACTTTATGGAACTCGCCGAACTGACCGGGAAACTACGCGACCAGAGGGAGGAGACGGTGGAACAAGATTGGAAGAAATTTAAAGTATATTTAAAGGACTATTGTAAGATTTAAAGACTGAAAAAAGTTGGAAGATATGACAGCTTACAGATTAGAAAAATAGGACTAAGTAATGTAGATTTATGATTTTAGATCAAGACGTATATAAGAAAAGAATATAAGTTATAATAACAAATAATATTTAAAGATGTCAAGAAATTACTAAAGATGAGTGAAAATGAAACGCAGCAGGGGAGATGTGAGGAAGTCACCCCAACATGATTAGACAAGATGAAAGGGAAAATTTGATATATGTCGTGTTTTTGTTTTTGTACTATGTATTATGTTAAGTTTTATGTTTTTTTGTTGTTCATTTAAATTTGTTAAAACCCAATAAATATATTTCACAAAAAACAACAACAACACATATGTAAAGGTAAAGGGACCCCTGACCATTAGGTCCAGTCGTGTCCGACTCTGGGGTTGCGGCGCTTATCTCGCTTTACTGGCTGAGAGCCGGCGTACAGCTTCCGGGTCATGTGGCCAGCATGACTAAGCCGCTTCTGGCGAACCAGAGCAGCGCACGGAAACGCCGTTTACCTTCCCGCTGCAGTGGTACCTATTTATCTACTTGCACTTTGAAGTGCTTTTGAACTGCTAGGTTGGCAGGAGCTGGGACCAAGCAACGGGAGCTCACCCCGTCGCGGGGATTTGAACCGCCGACCTTCTGACCGGCAAGCCCTAGGCTCTGTGGTTTAACCCACAGCGCCACCCGCGTCCCTTTCATATATGTAATGAGATGTAAAAAGGAAGTTGCGGAAGTACAAGCAAATGTTAGGAACTCCTAGGAGTCAACAGATCTCCTGCCACGAGTCCTCATGCAGCCTCCAAGATCACCCGGGTCAAGCTGTGCAAATTAAACAATCCCCAGGACTTCCTGTCTTGGATTCCTGGGGTTTTAATTCTATTAGAGCAGGAAATCTCTTTTTCTTTTAAATTTTATTTTTTTAAAGCACCATTGTTCCAAGCGGTTCCATTTTTAGGTCTTCCTAAAATCTCTTCTAATACGCATTCATCTGCATTGTTGGACAAAGTCTTTTCAACCACCCTCCCGCAGAGGGAAGCTGTCTCATCCAGTACTTGGCAACTGGGATCCGAGAGGCAAATTAGCAGCTTTCCTACTAATTTTGAAGGCCACTTCCCCTCCCAGCTGCATTACTATTTAATTCAGTGTTTAGTCAGAAGCATGAGGACTGGAATCTTACTGTTTTTCTTTTTTAAGAAGAAGGACAATAGCAAAAGGACAGAGCACATGCTCTGCAAGGCTGGCCCACCCATGAGGCAAGCTGGGGCGAGTGCCTCAGGCGGCAGGATCCCCAGGGGCAGCAGATCCCGATGTAGATATTTGCTTTGCATGCAGAAATTCATGTCTCTAGTGTCTCCATTAGGGACTGGGAAAGACTCATGTCGGAAAGTGTGGAACAGAGGCTGCCAGACAGTGTAGCAAATGTCTCCTCCTTCTCCATCTCCATCTCCATCTCCATCTCCATCTCCATCTCCATCTCCATCTCCATCTCCATCTCCATCTCCTTCTCCTTCTCCTTCTCCTTCTCCTTCTTATTCCCCTCGTAGCCGAGTAAGATTGTCTTCCATAAACATGGTCTTAACGGTGTGTCCGTAAGTGACCGTGGAGGCCAATTCTGGATCCACACGTCCTTCCACAGTGGGGACATAGGTCTCCGGGTGGGAGTTGGTCATGGTGAGGGTTTGCCAAACGTGCCTTCCTCTTAGAACGTTTCTCCCTTTCGTCCTGAGTTCGAGTGTCTTCAAAGCCCATGCAATCTTTGGTAAAGGCTATTCCCCAACTGGAGCACTCGCAGGCCAGTGTTTCCCAATTGTTGGTGTTTATATTACATTTTTAAAGATTTGCCTTGAGAGAGTCTTTAAACCTTGCTCCATTTGGATTATAGAATCACAGAGTTGGAAGAGACCCCAAGGGCCATCCAGTCCAACCCCCTGCCAAGCAGGAAACACCATCCAAGCATTCCTGACAGGTGGCTGTCAAGCCTCTGCTTAAAGACCTCCAAAGAAGGAGACTCCACCACACTCCTTGGCAGCAAATTCCATTGTCGAACAGCTCTTACTGTCAGGAAGTTCTTCCTAATGTTTAGGTGGAATCTTCTTTCTTGTCGTTTGAATCCATTGCTCCGTGTCCTCTTCTCAGGAGCAGCAGAAAACAACTTTTCTCCTTCCTCTATATGACATCCTTTTATATATTTGAACATGGCTATCATATCACTCCTTAACCTTCTCTTCTCCAGACTAAACATACCCAGCTCCCTAAGCCGTTCCTCATAAGGCATCGTTTCTAGGCCTTTGACCATTTTGGTTGACACAGAATTAACCTGCGCCTCCATGGACAGCTGTGAGTCCAAAATGACTCCCAGGCTGCGCACCTGGTCCTTCAGGGGTACAGTCACCTCATTTCTAAGCAACTCCTTAGAATGTTATCGCCCTTCCTTACAGATCACATTTACAGCAGGCAGTTTCTCTCATGGAATCCTGGGAACTGTCGCTTGTTAAGGGTGCTGGGATTTGTAGCTCTGCGGGGGGATAAACTACAGTTCCCAGGATTCTTTGAAGAAAGTCTAGAGCTTCAGTCGTGCTTCAGATGTATTGTGTTGATGCCGCCTCCTCCCTGACTAGCCCGGAGGCCTAAAGCTACACATTGCAAAAAAAAGAGAAAGAGCGGAAAGCAAAACTAATTTGGAGCAGTTGTGTTTAAACGGATTAAAACCGGAGGTTTATGGCGGATTAAAGGCGAGATTAAGAAGGGAAGCTTTGGATGAAACCGAGCTGAGAGAGAGAGGGCTTACCAGTGCTCTCCGTGTGAGCTACTTCCCCGACCTTCTGAGTAGATATTAATCTGTTAGCCACGGCTAGACCAGATGAAGAATTTTAAACAATGCCATTTGCCAATTTAAACTTCTAAACCTGGAAGGCATTTCAAATTTGCTTCGAGGAAGTCTGTTCTAAATGGAAGGGTGCCTAGCTGGAACACACCGGTGTTCAGACTGGCAAAGGGGTTCTCCTTTATCAGGGACAAAATAAAAGAGTTGGGGAACTGATATAGAGGTTTAAAGAATCATTCACAGAATTTTGGAGGTCGAAGGGCCCCCAAGGGCCATCCAGTCTAACCTCCTGCAATTTCAGTTGCAGTGCTTCCTTGGTTTTCGAATGTCCTGGAAGCCGAACGTTTCGGTTTCCAAACACCGAAAACCCGAAAGTAATTCTTTCTGTTTTCGGCGCCTCAGAAGTTGAATGGCTTCCGCCATACGAGTTCCCCCCACAATTTTCTCCATTGAAATTGCAGACCGCCCTTTGCCCCTCGGTGTTTGAACGTTTCGGAAGTCGAACGGTCTTCCGGAACGGATTATGTTCGAAAACCGAGGTTGAGAGCCAGTGTGGTGTAGTGGTTAAGAGCGGTGGACTTGTAATCTGGTGAACCGGGTTCGCATCTCCGCTCCTCCACCTGCAGCTGCTGGGTGGCCTTGGGCTAGTCCCACTTCTCTGAAGTCTCTCAGCCCCACTCACCTCACAGAGTGTTTGTTGTGGGGGAGGAAGGGAAAGGAGAATGTGAGCCGCTTGGAGACTCCCTAGGGTAGTGATAAAGCGGGAGATCAAATCCAAACTCCTCTTCTTCTTCTCTGCAGAACCTGGAGGGTTCACCTCCTACGCTGCGTTCTGCGAGCCAATTTTGCATCCAGAGAAAGTGGGGGAAAGAGGAATGCAAAGGAAGGGGGCAAGCACCCCCCCGCCCGGCCCAGGTGGGTCAAGAAGGGCTTCTGGCATTGTGCCTTGTCTGCCTTGAGATTGGGGGGGGGCGCGAGTCTCCCTTACTTAGACCCACCCCCCTCCCACTTCTCAAAGGCTGTGCAAGGGCTGATAAAGGAATGCCCTTGTTTGTTTATACATACCGCCCTATACCCGGAGGTCTCAAGGCGGTTAATGGAAAAGAAAATCAGCATAAGAACAATAACCCATTAACCCCCCCCCAAAGAGTCACATTTTAAAAGGGGTATAGGATGTCCATCAGGTCAACCAAAGGCCTGATTAAAAAGGAACGTTTTTGCCTGGCAGCTAAAGATGTATAATGAAGGCGCCAGGCAAACTTCCCTGGGGAGAGCATTCCACAGATGGGGAGCCACTGCAGAGAAGGCCCCGTTCTCGTGTTGCCACCCTCCGGACCTCTCGAGGAGGAGGCACACGAAGGAGGGCCTTGGAAGATGATCTAAGAGTCCGGGTGGTACATATGGTTTACAGAGGAAAACCGGTGGGATAGAAGCTGCGTCGAGGTGTAGATAGCCGTAACTCTATTCTGCAGCCCTTCCATTTTCGGCTCTCGTTACCAGTTTAAGTGAACACCTCAAAACAGAGAGAGAGAAAGAGGGAAAGAGAGAGAGAGAGAGAGAGAGAGAGAGAGAGAGAGAGAGAGAGAGAGAGAGAGAGAGAGAGAACTAGAATTCCCAGTGAAATGACACAGAGCCAAGTTGCCACCAGGGGGCAGAGTTCTCCTGCTGTTTCCCAGCCCTGGATTCATTAAGCTTGTCTGTATTTTTGTAACGCTGTGAGGTGGGGGTGGGGGGGGGGGAAGAGGGAGGAAATAACATCTTCTATTTCTTCTCCCGTGTTCTTGTCTCATTGCTGTCAGTTTAATACAGACATCCCCCTTTGCTAGCGCAGCCTCCACCTGCCTCCCTTGTCTCTTTGATATCACTTTACATCGGAAAATGTGTCCATAATTCAAGGGGGGGGGGGGAAGAGAGAGAGAGAGGCTGCGGGAGGAGAAGGATCAGACCCACGGCTCAGTCAGGAAGGAAATATCTAAACTGGCACGCTGCCGTCCGGAGGAGCTGCTACACCTGTTTTGGCAGGTGCGGGAGCCAAATGCTATCTATATGAATTGACAGGCTAAAAATAAGGACGCCACTCTCGGTCCCATTTCTTGCAAGCCGCGGGAGCTCTTGTCTCCTGAGCGCCTGTCCTTGAAGAGAGGAGGGCCAGAGCTGTTGCAGGATGAAACAACCCCTCACCCCAACAATTCTGAGCCACCCACCCCATTGCTTAAAGGTAAAAGGACCCCTGACCATTAGGTCCAGTCGTGTCCGACTCTGGGGTTGTGGCGCTCATCTCGCTTTATTGGCCGAGAGCCGGCGTACAGCTTCCGGGTCATGTGGCCAGCAGGACTAAGCCGCTTCTGGCGAACCAGAGCAGCGCACGGAAACGCCGTTTACCTTCCCGCCGGAGCAGTACCTATTGATCTACTTGCACTGACGTGCTTTCGAACTGCTAGGTGGGCAGGAGCTCGGACCGATCAATGGGAGCTCACCCCGTCGCGGGGATTCGAACCGCCAACCTTCTGATCGACAAGCCCAAGGCTCTGTGGTTTAACCCGCAGCGGCAAATCGCTCTCCTCCAACCTAAACTCTAAAGTGATGGAAAATCAACCTTGTAAGGTGGTCAAGGAGAAAATATTTGCAAAAGTTTGCGGATTGCAGCGGTTCAACCATATGACTCTCGTGGTCCCTTCCATCTCCACAATTCTATGATTCTATCCATTTCCTAGGGACCCAGGTGGCGCTGTGGGTTAAACCTCTGGAGCCTCTGGAGCACAGGGTGGCGAGGCGACTTGGTGCCATTGCACCGCCCTCGCGGCATCCCTTATTTTCAAATCCGAAAGCTTGGGAAAAATCCCTTATTTTCAAATCCGAAAGTTGACAGCTATGGATCAAGGGTCTGGAAACCGAGCCTGATGAGGAATGGTCGAAGGATCTAGGTAGCATTAGCCTGGAGAAGATTTCAGATGTGATATGATGGCCGTTTTCAAATATCCGAAGGGTCGTTACATGGAAGATGGAGTGAGCTCGTTTTCTGCTGCTCCAGAGGGTTACCCATGGGAAAGAGGTTGTGTCCTGGGTAAAGAAGAAGAGAACATCTGCCAACCTTATAAGTTTAACCTACTCCTGGGAAATTCTGCACCAAGGAAAAGAAGTATCCAGCCCCTGGCTGATTATTCCCCTCGTTCTCTGACTCCCTTTAAGCTAATTTGTGCTTGAAAGCCTTGTTATCACCTCACCAGCACTACGCCCTTTCCTCTGTCACCCCGGTGCTCTGGCAAATGGTGCCGTTGCTACTGCCCTGAAAGATCACCCCAAACTCTGTCCCCATTTCCTGCTCCCCTGATCATTTGTCAGTTCCTGAAGTGCAGCTTTTGCCACAAGCCCAGTTCCTCGGAGCGGCAGAAGATTGCAGAGTGGTTTTTGTATTGTCTTTTTAAAGAGCCAGTCCATTTGCCGCAAAGCGATATAGCTAGAATCTGACCCCATTCTAGACAAGCTGAAACCAGAAGGCCTAAGTTCGCCATGGCCATTAATTTCAGCGGGGATAACGCTGGGTAGAACCAGAGGCGCAGCAAGCCCAGGTGGTACCCAGGGCGGAATTTTTTTTGTCACCCCCCCACTTTGCCAGGGGACTGGATGGTACCCCAGGTCCAGGTGGACTGAGTAAGGCAAACATGGCTAATGCTTTAGCATGGCTGTGGTCAGGACCGGTGCTGGCAATTTTGGCGCCCTAGGTGAGGGGGCGGGCCACGTGACGTCATTGCGTATGACGCACGTTGCGGAGCGCTGCCCCGCCCCATGGCTGTCTGGGCGCCCCCCACCTCTGCGGTTTGCTTGCTCCGCCACTGGTTGGGGCGGCGGCAGGGGGCAGGCTGGCCAGCGCCCTCTCCATTTTGGTGCCCTAGGCAATTGCCTAGTTCGCCTAAATGGACGCGCCGGCCCTGGCTGTGGTGAGTCCCAAGCCTGTAGCCACTGGCTTTGCTGCAGCTTTGCTTGGGACTCTAGGTGGGGGTGCCAATGTCACCCCCTTGTAGATGGCATTTTGGTGCCCCCCCCCAGAGGGCAGTGCCCCCAATAGGAAAGACAGCTCTAGCCTGTTTCTCCAGTTCAATCTCTCCTGCAAAAAGCCTTGCTCAGTGCTTTGCTATTTCTTTCTGGCTGCTGGGTGGAGCCCTGAGTTGCGGGGGGGGGCACCAAGTGTCACCCCCCTCTGGGGTGGCACCTGGGGCGGCCCCTTGCTACGCCCCTGGGTAGAACCCACGCTTTGGGGCACCTGCGATTGGCAACTGGCCTGTCGTAATCCTCTTTGGCTACAGACTCCATAAGAGGGGCTCAGCCCCGATGTCTCTCGGAGCCCCTCTCAAGGCTCCCGCTGGACAGGAGGCAGGGAGGGAGTGGGTGGTCCGGGGCCTGGCAGGGCGAGTTTTATTTGCTTTCACAAACACACTGCGTGGTAACAGGAGCAGCAGCTGCCGCGCTCAGGCCAAACAGTTGCTCCTCCAACATCCGCCAGGCTCACCTGCTCCTTTTGGCCCCTTGCCACTGACGGGGTGCAGAAACATAGCTGTCAACTTTCGGATTTGAAAATAAGGGATTTTTCCAAACTTTCGGATTTGGAAATAAGGGATGCCGCCAGGGCGGTGCAATGGCACCAAGTAGCCTCGCCACCCTGCGCTCCAGAGGCTGTGCGCGAACGGGGGAGCGAAAGAGCGAGCGCGTAGACGGCAGGCAGGCTGTCTGTCTGGTTGGGCGTGAGGGTCTGGCTGCACAAGGCATGCAAGCTCCGCCCCCAGTCGGTCTCAGACTCCTGATTGGCAGCTGAGGAGCCTCCCTGGCCGGCAGGGAGGGAGAGGAGCTGCTTCCTCTGAAATCCGGGGAATTTAAGGGATATCAACAATCCGGGATAGCAGCGGGAAATGGCATTGGAATAAGGGAGTTTCCCACAAAAAAGGGAGGCTTGACAGCTATGTGCAGAAAGGTTGGCGCGAACCCCAGCAGCTGAATCGCACGTGTGCTAAAGGGACTATGATGAATCCCACGAGAGCCGCTCGTGGCACCTTGAGATGGGTCGCCGCCTGCTTTGGTGGTCTGGAATCCCCACCACCCCTCAGCAGCGTCCCATGAGGCAGTTTCCCCAAAGCAAAGCGGGCTGGCTTTACTGTACCTGGAAGACCGGCTGAGGACACAGAGAGCCAGAGCACCGGGTCCATATAGCTCAGTATTGTCGACACTGTCTGAAAGCACCTCTCTAGGGTCCCAGGCAAGGGTCTTTCTGGGCCTCACTTGCTGTGAAGGCTGCTCCATTAGGGCAACTAAGGCATAGCCAGTGTGGTGTAGTGCTTAAGAGCGGTAGACTCAAAATCTGGTGAACCGGGTTTGCTTCCCCGCTCCTCCACCTGCAGCTGCTGGGTGACCTTGGGCTAGTCCCACTTCTCTGAAGTCTCTCAGCCCCACTCACCTCACAGAGTGTTTGTTGTGGGGGAGGAAGGGAAAGGAGAACGTTAGCCGCTTTGAGACTCCTTTGGGTAGGGATAAAGTGGGATATCAAATCCAAACTCCTCCTCCTCCTCCTCCTCCTCCTCCTCCTCTTCTTCTTCTTCTTCTTCTTCTTCTTCTTCTTCTTCTTCTTCCCGCCTTCCCTCCCTCCATAGCTGTCAACCCTCCCTTTTTCGGCGGGAAACTCCCTTATTCCAATGCCGTTTCCCGCTGCTATCCCAGATTGTTGATATCCCTTAAATTCCCCGGATTTCAAAGGAAGCAGCTCCTCTCCTCAGCTGCGTTGCTCGGCTGCCAATAAGGAGTCTGAGACCGACTGGGGGCGGAGCTTGCATGCCTTGTGCAGCCAGACCCTCACGCCCAACCAGACAGACAGCCTGCCTGCTGTCTACGCACTCGCTCTTTCGCTCACCCGTTCACACGCAGCCTCTGGAGCGCAGGGTGGCGAGGCTACTCGGTGCCATTGCACCACCCTGGTGGCATCCCTTATTTTCAAATCCGAAAGTTTGGGAAAATCCCTTATTTTCAAATCCAAAAGTTGACAGCTATGCCTCCCTCCCTCCCTCTCCATTCTGTGCTTCCTGTTTGCCCCCTCCCTCCCTCCTTTATAATAATAGCAACAGCCTTAGAAAAAGATTATATTTTGGAATATTTTGCCTCCACCTACATTATCCCCCCCCTCCCACATTCCATGCTAGGCTCATCTCAGCAAATCTAGGTCATCCTTCAGAGATCTCCCCTTTCCCCCAATTTGTTCAGTGCCGGCTCTTCTTATCTTGAAAACACCCCTTTCTTTGACTCCCAGAGGCCCCTTGAAGGTCTGGCAGCTCCAGGAGCCCATTTTTGCCACCAGCGCCTTGGCGGTGTGTAGGAGAGAAGCAAGGCCTCATTTGGCTCTTTCCTTTAGACATCCAGGGAAGGAGGACTTTGAGGTCCAGTTAATTGGGAAGGGCTGGGAGGGGGGGTGCGGGGGGTAGGCAGTTGCCCTAAGGGCCTCTGCGCAGCCTGAGATGTCCCTTCGGAGAAGGAGGAGGAGGTGGGGATGGGGAACCAAAGAGGGAGAAGCCTGCATCTGTTGCTAGGCAACTGTCTATCCAGCATCCTTGCTCCTCAAAGTCTTTGCTCCTCATTCCATAGATCACGCTGGGAGTTTATTCATAGTTTGGAGGAAGAAGAAGAAGAGGAAGAAGAAGAAAAGAAAACCCAGAAGAGAAGAGAAAATCCACCTGTGATGTAGAAATCCTGCCTCAAGTCCTGTTATTGTTTTAATGCAATAATAATAATAATAATAATAATAATAATAAATATTTATTTATACCGCGCCCTTCCCAGCCAAGACCGGGCTCAGGGCGGCTAACACCAATAAAATCACAACAAAACATACAAAACAATCAATTAAAATGCAGGTTAAAATACGATTTAAAGTTTAAAATGCAGCCTCATTTTTAAGTAGCCCACCAATCAAACCATAAAGGAATGAAACATCAGGGTTAAACTGAAACCAACCCAAAGGCCAGGCGGAACAGCTCTGTCTTGCAGGCCCTGCGGAAAGATGCCAAATCCCGCAGGGCCCTGGTCTCTTGTGACAGAGCGTTCCACCAAGTCGGGGCCAGTACTGAGAAGGCCCTGGGCATAGTTGAGGCCAACCTAGCATCCTTGTGGCTCGGGACCTCCAAAATGTTATTATTTGAGGACCTTAAGGTCCTACACGGGGCATACCAAGGAGAGGCGGTCCCATAGGTACGAGGGTCCTAGGCCGCATAGGGCTTTAAAGGTCAAAACCAGCACCTTAAACCTGACCCTGTACTCCACTGGGAGCCAGTGCAGCTGGTAGAGCACTGGATGAATGTGGTCCCACGGCAAAGACCCCGTAAGGAGCCTTGTCGCGGCATTCTGCACCCGCTGGAATTTCTGGGTCAGCTTCAAGGGCAGCCCCGCGTAGAGCGAGTTGCAATAATCAGGTCTGAAGTGGGGCAAAATCTAGCTAACCAGCCACATCTTTGGCCAGGACGCTCCATTCCTAGACCTACTGTATCTTTTCCCAAGGGTCAGTCAGCATTCCACATCCGCAATGCAGAGGGTCAGACGTTTCAGGACCACGGAGAGCTCTGAGTGAGAAACTTCCTCCCACAAGGGTTGAGAGCAGAGGGAGCTTTTTACCCAAGACCTGATCTCCCACAGGCTCTGCCCCCTTGTGGATGGTTCCAATGGGTTGACAGTTCGATTTGGTGCCCAACTCGGGGTTTAAACGTTGCTGCTTATAGCCCTCAATGGCTTAGCTTCCCAACATCTGAAAAACCGCCTTCAGAGTCACAGTCCTCCCAATACGGCAATGCAGTTCTCCAGCCAGGTAAGGGGTACGACAATTCATATACTGGGGTATATGACCATTAGGTCCAGTCGCGGATGACTCTGAAATTAATCAATCAATATCCTTTATTAGGCATAACAGACCACATGTTATCCAACAGACTCTGTATACAAATTGTGCAAAATACGAGCTCGGCAGAACAAAACTTATACCAATCAAATCCTTAACTTCAGAATTCCCGACTCGTCCACAAATGTAACTCCGAATTTCTCCCAATGACCCTTGGTTAAAAAACCAATTTGTGTATAATACAACATTATAATACAACTCCACACTACCACTTCCCCATCCAATTAAAAACCATTAAATCTCATTGTAATGACCCAGTCTTTCTACATGGACAGCACTAAAAAATTCAGCTACTATAAGAGTAATTTGATCATTACTGTCCGAAAGCAGGTCCTGAAATTAATATTGACGTGCAAATTTCTTGTGCCAAATTATTTTGTTTGCATTCTTTCTCTCTTCTTTTTTTGCCCGTTTAAACGTTGTGGGAAAATTACGGGTTATGTTCAGTTTTTGTTTTTTTTTAATATTTACATTTTCACAGTCGGTGAGACAAGCAATTATTTAATGACAGAGGGAGGCAAGTCTTCGATGTTATAAGCGCTTGAAAATAAACTGTCAATTCCAGCAAGTCAAAATATAGAGTAAATATATTTAAACAAACAAACCGGTCCTGCTGTTCCTATTTATTTTGTGTTTACAGCAGAATGGCAAATACAAACATTGTTCCGTGTGTATGCTTAATTCATTGACTAAGAAGATCCCATCCTTCTATTCCTATCTTAAAAACAAAGCAAAACAAGAGAGAGACAAGCCGTCAGCCGCTGCCTGCCTCTCAATTTAACTTGGAGAATTAAAAAGAATTCTGGAATTTGGTGCACGCTCAGCTTGCTGCAAGCTTACATTTGATCTTCCATTCCATGTTGCTTTGCATCTGCACGCTGAACAAACACAGTGCAAAGCGAAATGCACTGGTACCTTGGTTCTCAAACTTAATCCGTTCTGGAAGTCCTGTGTGAGTGCCTGGAGGCGGTTGGAGGATGGATGATGGCTAACAGATTGAGGTTGAATCCTGACAAGACAGGAGTACTGTTTTTGGGAGACAGGGTGCGAGCGGGTGTGGGGGACTCCCTGGTCCTGAATGGGGTAACTGTGCCCCTGAAGGACCAGGTGCGCAGCCTGGGAGTCATTCTGGACTCACAGCTGTCCATGGAGGCGCAGGTTAATTCTGTGTCCAGGGCGGCTGTCTACCAGCTCCATCTGGTACGCAGGCTGAGACCCTACCTGTCCGCAGACTGTCTCGCCAGAGTGGTGCATGCTCTGGTTATTTCCCGCTTGGACTACTGCCATGCGCTCTACGTGGGGCTACCTTTGAAGGTGACCCGGAAACTGCAATTAATCCAGAATGCGGCAGCTAGACTGGTGACTGGAAGTGGCTGCCGGGACCACATAACACCGGTCCTGAGAGAACTACATTGGCTCCCAGTACGTTTCTGAGCACAATTCAAAGTGTTGGTGCTGACCTTTAAAGCCCTAAACGGCCTCGGTCCTGTATACCTGAAGGAGCGTCTCCACCCCCATCGTTCAGCCCGGACACTGAGATCCAGCGCCGAGGGCCTTCTGGCGGTTCCCTCACTGCGAGAAGCAAAGCTACAAGGAACCAGGCAGAGGGCCTTCTCGGTAGTGGCGCCCGCCCTGTGGAACGCCCTCCCAGCAGAGGTCAAAGAGATAAACAACTATCTGACATTCAGAAAATACCTGAAGGCAGCCCTGTTTAGGGAAGTTTTTAACCTGTGATATTTTACTGTATTTTAATATCTGTTGGAGGCCGCCCAGAGTGGCTGGGGGGACCCAGCCAGATGGGCGGGGTACAAATAATAAATTATTATTATTATAATCCGTTCCGGCAGTCCGTTCCAAAACCAAAGCGTTCCAAAACCGAGGCGCGCTTTCCCATAGAAAGTAATGCAAAACAGATTAATCCGTTCCATACTTTTAATAACAACCCCTGAAACAGCATTTTAACATGAATTTTACTATCTAACGAGACCATTGATCCATAAAATGAAAGCAATAATCAATGTACTGTACTATAAAAGAAATAAGACAGTATTGTAGATGATAAAAATTAAAATTATTTTTTTCCCCTGACCTGCATTGATGATAGTCACTGTTTGGATGGGGGGCTTTTATCCATTTCCGCAGTCACACAATCAATCAATCAATCAATCAATCAATCAATCAGTAGCTGAACTGGGTTCCACACAGTCACAAAAACAAATTAACCGAAAAAGCCTCAAAAACAAAAAACACACACTTCCTTTCTCACGCTGAACTCAGACAGTATGAGAAATACAACAGACATATTATGCCGCTTGCTGTAGCAGCAGAGGTGATGCTAAAATCCTAACCAGGTCACCCAACAGCTGCATGTGGAGGAGAGGAGACGCGAACCCGGTTCCCCAGATTACGAATCTACCGCTCTTAACCACTACACCACACTGGCTGTGGGTCAGTGTGGGCCAGTGGGTCAGGGCCTTGCCCGCTTTACTGGACTGGCCTCTGCTGGTTATACTGTGTTTATGGCAGTTGTTGCTGTTGACAATATCCAACAACAGCAAACCCTGGTTACGTACAGCTATGCATGAATCATACAACAAACGTAACTGGCCGATAAATGATAATTGTAATAGCACGTAAATTATAAATAATAATCTCCAAAAACATGCACATGGACCAAATCCAATGTGTGATATAGCATAAACCCAAATCAATCAATATACATACAATATGTCCATACTAACACTCCAAATTATGTAAGAAAATTCATATATGGAGGTACAATGTGAGGATGCAACAGTTTGGTGCCGTCCATACAAGTCAATTGATAGTTCCAAAAGAACTAAAGTACTACACTTGGGCAAAAATAAAAAATAAAAAATGAAAGGCACAAATACAGGATGGGTGACACCTGGCTTGAGAGCAGTACATGTGAAAAGGATCTAGGAGTCTTGGTAGACCACAAACTTGACATGAGTCAACAGTGTGATGCAGCAGCTCAAAAAGCCAATGCAATTCTGGGCTGCATCCATAGGAGTATAGCATCTAGATCAAGGGAAGGAATAGTACCACTGTATTCCGCTCTGGTCAGACCTCACCTGGAATACTGTGTCCAGTTCTGGGCACCACAGTTCAAGAAGGATACTGACAAGCTGGAACGTGTCCAGAGGAGGGCAACCAAAATGGTCCAAGGCCTGGAAACGATGCCTTATGAGGAACGGCTTAGGGAGCTGGGTATGTTTAGCCTGGAGAAGAGAAGGTTAAGGGGTGATATGATGGCCATGTTCAAATATATAAAAGGATGTCATATAGAGGAGGGAGAAAGGTTGTTTTCTGCTGCTCCAGAGAAGCGGACATGGAGCAATGGATTCAAACTACAAGAAAGAAGATTCCACCTAAACATTAGGAAGAACTTCCTGACAGTAAGAGCTGTTCGACTGTGGAATTTGCTGCCAAGGAGTGTGGTGGAGTCTCCTTCTTTGGAGGTCTTTAAGCAGAGGCTTGACAGCCACCTGTCAGGAATGCTTGGATGGTGTTTCCTGCTTGGCAGGGGGTTGGACTGGATGGCCCTTGGGGTCTCTTCCAACTCTAGGATTCTATGATTCTATGATAAAGCTTAATCCGGCGATAAAGCAGTGTAGCACCAGTCCAAAACATAAACTTGATATTTCAACATAGAATCAGAGCACTCAGAAGAACAAGGATATCCGGATTATTGTCCCTGTTTCGCCTTTATGGCTTCATCAGCAGAGTGAATACTAAACATTATAAAGAAACATGAAATCAATTTGGAGTGTTAGTATGGACATATTGTATATATATTGATTGATTTGAGTTTATGCTATATCACACACAGGACCGGTGCTAGGGATTTTGGCGCCCTAGGCGAGGGGGCGGGCCACGTGACGTCATTGCTCATGACGTACGGTGCCCCGCCCCCTTCCTGGCCAGCGCCCCCTCCATTTTGGCTCCCCCGCTGCCGCGGTTTTCGCCCCAAGCTGCTTGCTCCGCCGCTGGTTGGGGCGGGGGCGGGCGGCGGGGGCGGGCGGGGGGCAGGATGGCCAGCGCCCCCTCCATTTTGGCACCCTAGGCAACTGCCTAGTTCGCCTAAATGGACGCGCCGACCCTGATCACACATTGGATTTGGATTTCATGCATAGTTGTTGCTGTTGACCACTATCTCTGGCCCAGTGGCTGTGCTGGGGGCAGCTGAAATCCCAGGAACATCTGGAGGGCTGCAAGTTCCGCACTTCTGTGAGTCAAATGGACAAAGGTTGACTTGGCTTTCTGTGTGCCACCTATTCAGAGCATCAATTATGCTCTCCGCTGCGGAGGTGAGCTGCCCGATTCTTTCCTGCGGAATAGCCCTCTCTTCTGAAATGTAAACCCCGGCTCATTAATTGCTCTTTAATGCTTGCCGGGGATTTTTCCCTCTATCTCTGTCTCGCTTCGCTCCCCTGCCCACCTGTCTCTCCCTCTCCCTGAAGACTGCTGCTGCTCTGTGTCTTGGACAGAGTTCAAGAATTCAAGATCGCACATTCACCCCTTGAATGAAACAAATGCGCAAAACAGGCACAGGGGGGTTTGTGTGTCCGGGAGAGGCAGGCTTTAGCCACCAAGAAAGCCCCATTGTCTAAAAGCCCAGGTTTCCCCCTTGCCAGGGGGAATGCGGTTTGGTGGGGTGACATCTCAGAAAACATAGAACAAAGTCCCATTCAGAGACAGTTGTGCAAGCAAGGATTTTCACATCATTTGTGTGTGTGTGTGTGTGTGTGTGTGTGTGTGTGTTTAAGATTTATCTGCATTTAATGTGAATGTCCAGAGATCATCAGGGGGTTTGGGCTGGGTGTTCATCAGTATGCGGATGATACCCAGCTCTACCTCTCTTTCAAATCAGAACCAGTGAAGGCGGTGAAGGTCCTGTGTGAGTGCCTGGAGGCGGTTGGAGGATGGATGGCGACTAACAGACTGAGGTTCAATCCTGACAAGACAGAAGTACTGTTCTTGGGGGACAGGGGGCGGGCGGGTGTGGGGGACTCCCTGGTCCTGAATGGGGTAACTGTGCCCCTGAAGGACCAGGTGCGCAGCCTGGGAGTCATTCTGGACTCACAGCTGTCCATGGAGGCGCAGGTTAATTCTGTGTCCAGGGCGGCTGTCTACCAGCTCCATCTGGTACGCAGGCTGAGACCCTACCTGCCCGCAGACTGTCTCACCAGAGTGGTGCATGCTCTAGTTATCTCCCGCTTGGACTACTGCAATGCGCTCTACGTGGGACTACCTTTGAAGGTGACCCAGAAACTGCAATTAATCCAGAATGCGGCAGCTAGACTGGTGACTGGGAGTGGCCGCTGGGACCACATAACACCGGTCCTGAGAGATCTACATTGGCTCCCAGTACGTTTCCGAGCACAATTCAAAGTGTTGGTGCTGACCTTTAAAGCCCTAAACGGCCTCGGTCCTGTATACCTGAAGGAGCGTCTCCACCCCCACCGTTCAGCCCGGACACTGAGGTCCAGCTCTGAGGGCCTTCTGGCGGTTCCCTCACTGCGAGAAGCGAAGCTACAGGGAACCAGGCAGAGGGCCTTCTCGGTGGTGGCGCCCGCCCTGTGGAACGCCCTCCCATCAGAGGTCAAAGCGATAAACAACCACATGACCTTTAGAAAACACCTGAAGGCAGCCCTGTTCAGGGAAGTTTTTAATCTGTGATATTTTAATGTATTTTTATATTTGTTGGAAGCCGCCCAGAGTGGCTGGGGGGACCCGGCCAGATGGGCGGGGTACAAATAATAAAATTATTATTATTATTATTATTATTATTATTATTATTATTATTATTATTATTTATCTGCATTTATGTGAATGTCCAGTATATGCAGACACATCCCTGCATACAGCTTTGCTTAAGACAGGCGTCGGCAAGGTTATCTGGCCATGGGCTGGATCCGTCCCACGGAGCTCGTCCATGGGCCGGATATGCGCAGCGCGATGCCGGAAATCGCGTCTGCGCATGTCCCCGGCGCCAGAAACGGCTTCTGCGCAGAAGCAATTTTCGGCGTCTGGACATGCGCAGACGCGGTTTCTGGTATCTGCGCATGCACAGATGCCATTTCCGGCGCCACTCGGAGAGTCCCTGTGCCGCGCTGCGCCGGTTAAATGGCCTCCATGGGCAAAAACCTATAGAATAACTCAACAGTAAAGAAACTAAGCCAAGCCTAATAGTAGACGATGATGAAATTTATTATCCATTATTATCATCTTCCCCCATCATTATCTCATGTTGCCTTCTGCTTACAGCTCCAAACAGCTGCTCTCATTCCAACCAGTTGTCCTGGCCTGTACCTCTCTGGTGTTCAAAAATTAATAATAATTAGGGAGATGGGAGTTTAAAATGCAATTTAGGATTTTCGGAGGGAGCTGTTAGTTGGACACACCCCAGGGTTTTCCCTATTATGTTCCACTCAAGAGTAGACCCATTTGAGAAAAATTTGGTGAATATATGAAAAAACAGTGCCCCACTTTAAAGACTTGGATCCATATCTAATAACCTGTACTGATATACAAAAAAGAAGGATATATGATATATTAATTTTACTATACATATTGGTTTAATGGTTAAGGAAAGCAGAAATGAAATGGTTCAATGAATTAACCTGAGAGGACGACAAGTGGAAGTCTAAAAAGTCTAAAATGGGGATAGGAATGGATGTTGAATGTATCTATGTGGTTTGTGATTTGTTTTGTTGTATTTTGTTATGTTTTATTTGCTTGTTTTTGTTGTATTTTGTTATGTTTCATTTGCTTGTTTTTGTTGTATTTTGTTATGTTTCATTTGCTTGTTTTTGATGTTTTGATGTAATTTTCAATAAAGATTATTTTAATTTTTTTTTTAAAAGAGTAGACCCATTTGAAGCAACGGACTTCACCAATGGATTTCAATGGGACTACTCTGAGTAGGACTGACACTGGCTACAACCCTCAGGAAAAAGAGCCAGCGTTAGCTAGGGGCAGCAAATTCGCACATTTCGTTTTCTTGTTTTTCCAATCCTAAATTCAGTTCTCCACAAACCGAACATAATCCATTCCGGAAGACCATTCTGTGGGATAAATAACACTGGTGCAGTCAATCACAACATTCCTAGACGGGGTCTCAGTCCTCCAGTTAGAGTTTCCTGTACCTGGACTGAGACCACTTCCTCTGTGTGACCAGAGGTGGGAGTGGCCTTACCTGTAGTTACTCAAAGTCACAGGTGAGCAGCCATTCCACTCTCTCTTCCTCATCGGATCTTCGAGCAAGCAACATCTCAAGAGAAGATGCACTCTTGGCTTCCAGCCAAGAGGGCCCAGATGGAGCCTCCTCCCTTAAGGAGAGTCTCCACATGTATATACATTTAATCTAAGCTAGCTTGCCTTTCTGAGACTTGTAGAACCTTGCAAATGTCTGTGAGTAAACCTTTTTACTTTTAAAGAGCTATGTGTCGTGTATTTACTTTTAAGGGGGAACCAGGGGAAATATGCCAGGAATCTGCCTTGTTTTAGACGTTCAAAAGAACTTTTTGCTGCGCTTAATTGGGGATAAGAATCTCTGCTAGTTTGGAGCTTGTTAACACAAGCTGGGCTAGGAAATATTAAACAATATTCCCTCATCCATATTCCCACTCATCTCCCACACATTTGACTTCTGAAACGTCCAAAAACCGAAGCATTTCCTTCCGGAAGCGTTTACTTACGGAAAACTCAATACGGAAGCCGCGTGGTAGGTTCGACTTCCGAAAAGCGTTTGAAAACCGAAGCAGTTACTTCTGGGTTTTCGGCGTTTGAAAACTGAAACGTTCGACTTCCGAGATGTTCAAAAACCGAGGTACCACTGTATATATATATATACCTCATGAAAATTAACCCACATTTTAGTGTGGCCGCATTGTTGTACTCAATTTCACCCAGCGTGCACATTTCTGCAAGACCGTGGCCCCCAAAATGTCTCTTTTCCAGGGGGGAAACCCCACTGTGAAATTGCATGAGATCACAGCCACCAAAATGGCTGCCGTTCACTTGTAAAAATGGCCCTGTTTTTCCAAGACACTTGTGGGGTATCTGTTTCTTCTCCCCCTTTCTCCCCACACCCCTTTTCCTCCTGCAGGATGAATTTTGCAGATGGGGGGAGGCTGCTTGAGCCGTGGAAGTTGCCGGAAGGCCGCTTATTTCATGTTATTTATTTTAAATTTCCAGAGCAGCGGCTGACAGATGAACCACTTTAGCTGCAGAGGCTGGTGGCATTTCGCAAACTTTCATCCAAACAAATTCCAAGCCTGTCCCCTGGTGCCGTCTGCAGAAATGTGTCCGGGTTTGCTAGCGCTGCCGCAGCCGTTTGCCTGGTGATTGTGTAGGCCTCCTGCGGCTTGAGGGCACGGAAAGAGAGAAGCGCCACCACTTTACAGCCATGGCATAGCTGTCAACCCTCCCTTTTTTTGTGGGAAACTCCCTTATTCCAATGCCGTTTCCCGCTGCTATCCCGGATTGTTGATATCCCTTAAATTCCCCGGATTTCCAAGGAAGCAGCTCCTCTCCCTCCCTGCCGGCCAGGGAGGCTCCTCAGCTGCGTTGCTCGGCTGCCAATCAGGAGTCTGAGACCGACTGGGGGCGGAGCTTGCATGCCTTGTGCAGCCAGACCCTCACGCCCAACCAGACAGGCAGCCTGCCTGCCGTCTACGCGCTCGCTCTTTCGCTCTCCCGTTCGCGCGCAGCCTCTGGAGCGCAGGGTGGCGAGGCTACTTGGTGCCATTGCCCCGCCCTGGTGGCATCCCTTATTTTCAAATCCAAAAGCCTGTGGAAAATCCCTTATTTTCAAATCCAAAAGTTGACAGCTATGAGCCATGGGCCTTTGGGGGAGGGTCCCCTGAAGACCATCAGGCCCACCCCCTGGCTCCAAGCCAATCAGTTTCAGTTTCAGTTTCTCAGGTGCCCAGCCTGGGAGTCATTTTGGACTCACAGCTGTCCATGGAGGCGCAGGTTAATGGACCTAATGGTCAGGGGTCCCTTTACCTTTTTTTTATACATGATTGCAGCCCAAGTGAAGGCGGTGAATGTCCTGTGGAGGCGGTTGGAGGATGGATGGTGGCTAAAAGATTGAGGTTGAATCCTGACAAGACAGAAGTACTGTTTTGGGGGGACAGAGGGTGGGCGGGTGTGTGGGATTCCCTGGTCCTGAATGGGGTAACTGTGCCCCTGAAGGACCAGGTGCGCAGCCTGGGAGTCATTTTGGACTCACAGCTGTCCATGGAGGTGCAGGTTAATTCTGTGTCCAGGGCGACTGTCTACCAGCTCCATCTGGTACGCAGGCTGAGACCTTCCCTGTCCATGGACTGTCTCACCAGAGTGGTGCATGCTCTAGTTATCTCACGCTTGGACTACTGCAATGCGCTCTATGTGGGGCTACCTTTGAAGGTGACTAGGAAACTACAACTAATCCAGAATGCAACAGCTAGACTGGTGACTGGGAGCGGCTGCCGAGACCACATAACACCGGTCCTGAAAGACCGACATTGGCTCCCAGTACGTTTCCGAGCACAATTCAAAGTGTTGGTGCTGACCTTTAAAGCCCTAAACGGCCTCGGTCCAGTATACCTGAAGGAGCGTCTCCACCCCCACCGTTCAGCCCGGACACTGAGGTCCAGCTCCAAGGGCCTTCTGGCGGTTCCCTCACTACGAGAAGCGAAGTTACAGGGAACCAGGCAGAGGGCCTTCTCGGTGGTGGCACCCGCCCTGTGGAACGCCCTCCCTTCAGTTGTCAAAGAGAAAAACAACTACCAGACCTTTAGAAGACATCTGAAGGCAGCCCTGTTTAGGGAGGCTTTTAATGTTGAATAGATTATTGCATTTTAATGTTCTGTTGGAAGCAGCCCAGAGTGGCTGGGGAAACCCAGCCAGATGGACGGGGTATAAATAAATTATTATTATTATTATCATTTCCCTTCTCTTAAGGCCATTCCCTTCTCTTAAGGGACCCAGGTGGCGCTGTGGGTTAAACCACAGAGCCTAGGGCTTGCTGATCAGAAGGTTGGCGGTTCGAATCCCCGCGATGGGGTGAGCTCCCGTTGCTCGGTCCCTGCTCCTGCCCACCTAGCAGTTCGAAAGCACCTCAAAGTACAAGTAGATAAATAGGTACCGCTCTGGCGGGAAGGTAAACGGCGTTTCCGTGCGCTGCTCTGGTTCGCCAGAAACGGCTTTGTCATGCTGGCCACATGACCCGGAAGCTGTACGCCGGCTCTCGGCCAATAAAGCGAGATGAGCGCCGCAACCCCAGAGTCGGACACGACTGGACCTAATGGTCAGGGGTCCCTTTACCTTTACCTAAGGCCATTACCTAACAGTTAGCAAATTTTAAAAAACTCATCATAAAAATACACCCGTGATACAGTTTCACTTTCTCCTAATGGACACACGTTTGTATGCAATTTTGCCTAATGTAAGAGGATTTTGCAAAGCAATCTCCCCCAGTATAATGCAAGTTTGCGTGTTATTTTCACCAATACATACATTTTTGGGTGTGCGCACTGTACCCCAGTACATGCATTTTTTTGGGCACACTTTACTTGTCTGGTGAAGTGCACTGGAAGATTCAGAGAAAAGTGAATTTTGGAGCACGGCTACACACCAGCCGATCGTGACACTGAGAAGATCTATAGGGGGGAAAGGCAGATTTTTGTGGCCTAAGTCAGTTAGGGCTTTAAACAGTAATGTCTAAACCCCAGAATTGGGCCCAGAAACAGACTGGCAACCCATTTGAACCATCCTCAAAGAGGCTGTACCTGGGAGAGCCAGTCTGGGGTGAAAAGCTCCCTCTGATCTCTGTTGGGGGACAACGTTGCTCTCTCAGAGCTCTCCGTGGTCCTGAAAGACAAATAAGTGCAGTGTCGAGCCTTGACAGGGTGTATAAACTCTGGGATGAGTGTGGCAACGTTCCGGTCTTAGTCAGCCCGTGTGTGCCTGTTTTACGGGGTGACGCTCGCTGCAGCTCGCCAGAGGTCTGTGGTGCTGTCGCCCTCTTTTCCTCGCCTTTGGATGTGATAAATGAACTGCAGCGATGCTGTTATACATCACGCCAGGTCTAAGGAGACTCCGTCGCGCAGTGGCACCGAAAACACAATTCATCATCACCCTGCTCTGTGTGTGTGTGTGTGTGTGTGTGTGTGTGTGTGTGTGTGTGTGTGTGTGTGTCGTCTTTTCCACTACTCACTTTGGAGAACAGGAGCAAAAAAAAGAGAAGACTGTGACTAAGAAGCCGATTCGAGTTGGGATTCGAACTCGGGACATGCAGCTCTACCCTGCACCGGCGAGGAAAATCGGTCTGGGAATTTGAAGGTTCATAAATTCGACACGGCCTTGTAATGAAAGCCAGCAAGTCGCTGAGCATGTGCAGAGTGCCCTCACTGTTCTGTTGAACAATTGCCCCACCCACCACCTCTGCAATAGGAGGCTTGTGCTTCCCAGGGATTCCTCTGGAGATATTAGGGGTCCAGCAGTCAGCGGGACGCACTTGGGGTGTCCGGTGGGGGGGGGGAGCAGACGTTGTCGCTAAAGAGCCCTCATGGAAACAAAGCCGTTTAAGGGCCAATGTTTTGCAAAACAGGCCGCTCTCCATCCCATGCCGTTGCCATGACGATCATGATTCATTTTCTCCCTCCCCCCCTCCCCTTTTCCTTCTCTTCCTGGATATGAGAGCCAGTGTGGTGTAGTGGTTAAGAGCGGTAGACTCGTAATCTGGTGAACCGGGTTCGCGTCTCCGCTCCTCCACATGCAACTGCTGGGTGACCTTGGGCTAGTCCCACTTCTCTGAAGTCTCTCAGCCCCACTCACCTCACAGAGTGTTTGTTGTGGGGCAGGAAGGGAAAGGAGAATGTGAGCCGCTTGGAGACTCCTTCGGGTAGGGATAAAGCGGGATATCAAATCCAAACTCTTCTTCTTCTTCTTCTTCTTCGGATGCTTCTTGCCAGAGAAAAGCCATCATGGCCATTTCAGCAGTAAGGGAGAGGCAGGGGAGGGGTATAGTGGCGTTCAAACGCGGTTTCTGTTCAAAGGCTGGCGCCCGCCCTATACAACACCCTCTCATCAGAGGTCAAAGAGATAAACAACTACATGACATTAGAAAATACCTGAAGGCAGCCCTGTTTAGGGAAGTTTTTAATCTGTGATGTGTTAATGTATTTTAATGTCTGCTGGAAGCCGCCCAGAGTGGCTGGAGAGACCCAGGCAGATTGGGGGGGGGGGGGTTACAAATAATAAATTATTATTATTATTATTAAAAACAAAATAAAAAATTCCTTCCAGTAGCACCTTAGAGACCAACTCAGTTTGTTCTTGGTATGAGCTTTCGTGTGCATGCACACTTCTTCAGATACACTGAAACAGAAGTCACCGACCCTTATATATAGTGAGAGGGTGGGGAGGGGTATTACTCAGAAGGGTGGTGGGAATGGGTGAAAGGCTGATAGCTGTGGTAAACCTGTTGACGACTGTTAACGACTGCAATTAAGTCTTACAGGAAAAAGCAAGGGGCGAGAAGGTTAAAAATAGCTTTGTCATGTATAATGAGATAAGAATCCAATGTCTTTATTCAGACCAGGTCTCTCCATAGTTTTAAGCTTGGTAATGAGTTGCAATTCAGCAGACTCTCATCAGCCCCAGCCAGGAGGACCAATGGCCAGGGATACAGGCCAGTTCTTTGCCCTTGCATGTGGCACTCTGAGATAGACTCTGCCTAGACATGGGTGTTCCATTTCTTTCTCTCTCTCTCACACACACACACATACACTGCGAGCCCCCAGCCTGCTTCGGAATTGGAAGGACGAGCCAAACATTAGTGCAACTGAACGTCTTTCTCCCCACCACTCTGCCTGGGCATTATTTACAAATCAAATCCAACCTTATTGACTTAATGCTTTTTCCCCTTCAGGAAGACAAACAAGAGACGGGTGTGCATGCACACGAAAGCTCATACCAAGAACAAACTTAGTTGGTCTCTAAGGTGCTACTGGAAGGAATTTTTTATTTTGTTTTGACTATGACAGACCAACACGGCTATCTACCTGTAACTATTATTATTATTATTATTATTATTATTATTATTATTATTATTTTGAAACAGAGGCCTGTCGGGAGTTTTTTCATTGTGGTTCCTGAACTGCAGGCGGTTGGCCTCAAAGGCATCTTCCAGCTGTGCAGCTCTGTGATTCTACATGAAATAAAGCTCCGGCCGCTGTTTGTTGTGCCTGCGGCTGATGGGAGCTGCGGCTCACCTGTGTCTGAAAGGCCACAGGTTCTCAGACCTCCTCTACAGTGTCGAGAGCGGGGAGAGGGGAGCGTGCTTCTTCATCTTCAGCATCCAGCACTTGGCTCCCCGGTATTTCATGATGGGCGGTCGTGTCACAAAGCGGCTACTTCTCTCGCAGATGCCACCTCCGGGCCTCCTGCCAAATGCTGGACCTCATCCAAGTCGGGAAGACGATGAGTTTATTTCCTTGTAGATGCTTCTTGGACTTGCCTGAAGGGCCCAGGGAACCACGATTCCTTGAGTCCTCACCGAGATGTGTTCCTCCTGAGTCAGAAGACTGGGCGAAAGCAAACGCCGCTGGTTTTCTTTCTTCAAAGAGTCTCACTGAGTCATCAAAGCATTTTGCAATGAACCGAAACAAAGAACCAGGCAGCAACCACAGTTCAAGAAGGATACTGACAAGCTGGAACGTGTCCAGAGAAGGGCAACCAAAATGGTCAAAGGCCTGGAAACGATGCCTTATGAGGAACGGCTTAGGGAGCTGGGTATGTTTAGCCTGGAGAAGAGAAGGTTCAGGGGTGATATGATAGCCATGTTCAAATATATAAAAGGATGTCATATAGAGGAGGGAGAAAGGTTGTTTTCTGCTGCTCCTGAGAAGCGGACACGGAGCAATGGATTCAAACTACAAGAAAGAAGATTCCACCTAAACATTAGGAAGAACTTCTTGACAGTAAGAGCTGTTTGACAGTGGAATTTGCTGCCAAGGAGTGTGGTGGAGTCTCCTTCTTTGGAGGTCTTTAAGCAGAGGCTTGACAGCCACCTGTCAGGAATGCTTGGATGGTGTTTCCTGCTTGGCAGGGGGTTGGACTGGATGGCCCTTGGGGTCTCTTCCAACTCTAGGATTCTATGATTCTAACTTTTCATTTTAGGTCCTTCATAGATGGTTGGATATGACATCCGGACACAAAAAGGTTCGATCTCAAGACAGGCAAGAAAATAGGGTTATTGTTCTCGCCGGAACAAAAGCACCTAGTAGTAATTGTAGATATCGGTATGCAATCAATGCCGAATAAAAGAAGATATGCCCACCATGAGTTTGCTTCTTAAAGGTAAAGGGACCCCTGACCATTAGGTCCAGTCGTGTCCGACTCTGGGGTTGCGGCACTCATCTCGCTTTATTGGCCGAGAGCCGGCGTACAGCTTCTAGGTCATGTGGCCAGCATGACTAAGCCGTTTCGGGCGAACCAGAGCAGCGCACGGAAACGCCGTTTACCTTCCTGCCAGAGCGGTTCCTATTGATCTACTTGCACTTTGACGTGCTTTCGAACTGCTAGGTGGGCAGGAGCTGGGAACCGAGCAACGGGAGCTCACCCCGTCGCAGGGATTCGAACCGCCGACCTTCTGATCAGCAAGCCCTAGGCTCTGTGGTTTAACCCACAGCGCCACCTGGGTCCCTCACCCAGTTTGCTTCTTAATATGCATCAAATTAAGATTAATATGCATCATATTAAGAAGAAGTTTGCTTCTTAATATGCATCAAAAACATCTGCTACATGGTGGTGTGGCCAATTGGCTGGGTCGTGCCTCATGAAACACGGATTTGAATAAGTAAACTTTCCTGAAATCGTGATATAATAATAATAATAATAATAATAATAATAATAATAATTTTTTATTTGTACCCCGCCCATCTGGCTGGGTCTCCCCAGCCACTCTGGGCGGCTTCCAACAAATATTAAAATACATCAAAATCACAAGTTAAAAACTTCCCTAAACAGGGCTGCCTTCAGGTATTTTCTGAATGTAGGATAGTTGTTTATCACTTTAACCTCTGCTGGGAGGGCGTTCCACAGGGTGGGTGCCACCACCGAGAAGGCCCTCTGCCTGGTTCCCTGTACCTGTGCTTCTCGCAGTGAGGGAACCGCCAGAAGGCCCTCGGCGCAGGATCTCAGTGTCCGGGCTGAACAATGGGGGTGGAGACGTTCCTTCAGGGATACAGGACCGAGGCCGTTTAGGGCTTTCAAGGTCAGCACCAACACTTTGAATTGTGCTTGGAAACATACTGGGAGCCAATGTAGTTCTCTCAGGACTGGTGTTATGTGGTCCCAGCGGCCACTCCCAGTCACCAGTCTGCTGCATTCTGGATTAATTTCAGTTTCCGGGTCACCTTCAAAGGTAGCCCCACGTAGAGCGCATTGCAGTAGTCCAAGCGGGAGATAACCAGGGCATGCACCACTCTGGCGAGACAGTCTGTGGGCAGGGAGGGTCTCAGCCTGTGTACCAGATGGAGCTGGGAGACAGCTGCCCTGGACACAGAATTAGCTGCCCTGGACACAGATATAGAATCATAGAATTGGAAGGTACCTCCCAGGGTCATCTAGTCCAACCCCCTGCAATGCAGGCATCTCAACTAAAGCATCTATGGCAGATGGCCACCCAACCTCTACTTAAAAACCACCAAGGAAGGAGAGTCCACCACCTCCCGAGGGAAACCGTCCCACTGTCGAACAGCTCTTACTGTCAGAAAATTCTTCCTGATATTTAGTTGGAATCTCCTTTCTTGTAACTTGAAGCCATGGGTTTGAGTCCTACCCCCCAGGGCAGGAGAAAGCAAGTTTGTTCCCTCTTCCATGTGACAGCCCTTCAGGTATTTGAATATGGCTCTCATTTCTCCTCAATCTCCTCTCTTCCAGGCTAAACATACCCAGCTCCTTCAACTGTTCCTCATCAGGCTTGGTTTCTAGACCCTGTCTTGGTCATCTTGGTTGCCCTACTCTGTACACCTCCCAGCTTGTCAAAATCCTCCTTAAACTGTGGCGCCCAGAATGGGACTCGGGCTATAATAATGGAGGCTGTGGGAGAGTCAGAGTTTTCAACACTGATTGAAGTGATTTCATTTTTATTTTTTTTAAGAGGTTGTACCTGTGCTCCGAGATTTCACTTTCTTGGGTTCCATGATCACTTCAGATGGTGACAGCAGTCACAAAATTAAAAGACGCCTGCTTCTTGGGAGAAAAGCAATGACAAACATAGACAGCATCTTAAAAAGCAGAGACATCACCTTGCCGACAAAGGTCCGTATAGTTAAAGCTATGGTTTTCCCAGTAGTAATGTACGGAAGTGAGAGCTGGACCATAAAGAAGGCTGATTGCCGAAGAACTGATGCTTTTGAATTATGGTGCTGGAGGAGACCCTTGAGAGTCCCATGGACTGCAAGAAGATCAAACCTATCCATTCTTAAGGGAATCAGCCCTGAGTGCTCACTGGAAGGACAGATCCTGAAGTTGAGGCTCCAGTACTCTGGCCACCTCATGAGAAGAGAAGACTCCCTGGAAAAGACCCTGATGCTGGGAAAGATGGAGGGCACAAGGAGAAAGGGGTGACAGAGGATGAGATGGTGGGACAGTGCTCTTGAAGCGACCAACATGAGTCTGACCAAACTGCGGGAGGCAGCGGAAGACAGGAGTGCCTGGCGTGCTCTGGTCCATGGGGTCACAAAGAGTCGGACACGACTGAACGACTAAACAACAACAACCTGTGCTCCGACAAGTACATAATATTATGCAACGATTAGGATGTAACGTTCTTGTTTTGAGAGTCTGTTTTGGAGAAAGTTCTGTTGGTGAAGCTTCTGAGCTCTATTTTTGGACCGGACAAGTTTTTTATTTCTAGAGGAGCCCCGTTTTTATTCATCCCATTGATTCCCAATGTGCAATAGTGATAACCGCAATGAAGTCAACTCCATCGATCTGTCTGTTGTGTCAAGGAAAGGTTGCTGAAATATACTCGGAGTCCAGTGTGAATTTCATGCTCTTTTTTCAGCTCATAGTAGCAAGGAATGAATCTTTCCCCAAAACGTCTGCTATATATACAGTGGAACCTCGACTTACGAAGTACTCGACACGTATTTTTCGACTTCCGAAAGGAAATCCGCTTGGATTTTAGATGTTGACCAGAATGTAATACCTAGAACTGATGAAGCCCCAGAGCGAAACCTGAGCTATATCCGGAGGACAGGTTTTCTTCTTCCCATGTGCCACTCGGACTGAGTTTGTATGGATGGTGACACTACTAGACTCATGCAACAATTTTCTTCTATCGTCGTGTTCAGGATATTGCTTTATTCATCTGCCGAAGTACTTCATGGCACAGTTACCATTGACCTAACATGAACGTTTGTTGGCACTGGGATTTCGTTGTTACACCTATCGATTGCTGAATGGTTCTAATATATAAACTGTATACATTCTGTTATACATACGATATATACATGGCTTCATTTATCAGTTGGCTTTATTGACAGATTATTAGTTCCTCATATGAGTTTTTGATGTAACTTTCTCAGCCATTGTGTGGTGTTTTTTTGTTGTTCTCGGTTTATATTATCACCACCATGATACTGTATGCTGTTTTGGTTCCTACGTTTTTCGACTTACGAAATTTTCGACTTACGAGTGTGCATTTGGAACGCATTAAATTCGTAAGTCGAGGTTCCACTGTACATTATTTACACAATGGGCCCCACGTGATTGGCCAATTCCGGGCTACTCCTGTAGGCCAATCAGGTTGCGGGTTCACTTCATCCAGGAGCCTGATTGGCTGCTCTTGCAGGCCAATCAGGTCGCTGATTCACTTCCACCTGGAGCTGGATTGGGTGGCTCCTGCGGACCAATCAGACTGCTGCATTTTGGATCCTATTGTTCTAGGATTCAGCTCAGTACATAACAGTCCCCCCAAATAAAAAAAATGTCTTGGGCCAGCTCTGGCAACACCTTTGCCATTTATGGTGGCAGGGAGGGTTGAGCGAATGCACGGGGGGGGGGGACCTCTCCAGGAATCTTGCCCATGTCCAAGTTGATGGGTATCCATGGAAACCTGCTCAGAGAGAGTGATGGACACTTCAAATGAGATGCTGCGCCTATCTGGAAGTGCATTCCCTTCCCCGTAAAACGCTGAAAGAAATGAATAGTGTGAGAGAATGGGAGACAAATGAGCATTCCCCGGGGCCTCTGGCTCTTGAAAAAAGGTCTGGATATGACTATTCATGTCCCGCGAGAGGAGAACTTGTGGTGATGGAAGCCTGCCCAGAACTAGCCTCAGGCTCCTGGGCTTGGCCTGATGACAGAGCTAGCACCAGCTTAAGGCTCCCTGGTTTGACCCTGAGAAGTGTCGAGTGGGAAGGGTCATCTAGCCCAACCCCCTGCAACACAGAAAACATCCACGACAGATGGCCGTCCGACCTCTGCTTAAAAACCTCCAAGGTGTTTTCCCAGAGGGGAAGAGAAACGAAAAGGAATCAGAGGGCCATTCGGGGGTCAAATCGGAAACCGGGACGGCTTCTGCGATTCTGGGACTGTCCCTCGAAAATCGGCAGAATTAGGAAAGTGGGAGAAGCCCACACTCTCTCTCCCCGATGCCGTAACTCAGTCAGCGTCCCGGGAAAGGTGGCGCTGGGTTTCTCGTCCGTCTGGCTGGCTGCCTGCGCTCCTCAGGAGGCCGATTTAGGAGCGCTTAAAGGTTATACAACCTTGACGGCAGAAAGTGAGGAGGAATTAAAGAACCTTTTAATGAGGGTGAAAGAGGAGAGCGCAAAATATGGTCTGAAGCTCAACATCCAAAAAACTAAGATCATGGCCACCGGTCCCATCACCTCCTGGCAAATAGAAGGGGAAGAAATGGAGGCAGTGAGAGATTTCACTTTCTTGGGTTCCATGATCACTGCAGATGGTGACAGCAGTCACGAAATTAGAAGAGGCCTGCTTCTTGGGAGAAAAGCAATGACAAACCTGGGCAGCATCTTAAAAAGCAAAGACATCACCTTGCCAACAAAGGTCCGTATAGTTCAAGCTATGGTTTTCCCAGTAGTAATGTACGGAAGTGAGAGCTGGACCATCAAGAAGGCTGATCGCCGAAGAATTGATGCTGGAGGAGACTCTTGAGAGTCCCATGGACTGCAAGAAGATCAAACCTATCCATTCTTAAAGAAATCAGCCCTGAGTGCTCACTGGAAGGACAGATCCTGAAGCTGAGGCTCCAGTACTTTGGCCACCTCATGAGAAGAGAAGACTCCCTGGGAAAGACCCTGATGTTGGGAAAGATTGAGGGCCCGAGGAGAAGGGAACGACAGAGGACGAGATGGTTGGACAGTGTTCTTGAAGCTACTAACATGAGTTTGGCCAAACTGCGAGAGGCAGTGGAAGACAGGAGTGCCTGGCGTGCTCTGGTCCATGGGGTCACGAAGAGTCGGACACAACTAAACGACTAAACAACAACAACAACAGGGAGATAGATAGATAGATAGATAGATAGATAGATAGATAGATAGGCAGTGGAAGACAGGAGTGCCTGGCGTGCTCTGGTCCAAGGGGTCACAAAGAGTTGGACACGACTGAACGACTGAACAACAACAACAACAACAAAAGGTTGCAATGCAAGATGGCAGCTGGGCACCTTTGCAGGGGCAAGGGGACTGGTGGGGCCAACCCCCTGCACCAACTTGGTGTGCTGGTCCGAGGATATCCTGGAAGCGAGGTCCAGGTCCGGTCTGGGGTTAGAAGAGTCAGCGAGTAGTCAGTCCAGAAGCGTCCAGGCAGGGAACGGAGCAGGGAACCAGGCAAGGTCAGATACAGGGACACAGGCAGGATCAGGCAAACAGCAATGCTGCTCCCGCAACCTGGGGCGGGGTCCGGCAGCCTTTTATCTCTGACGAGGTAATGGCCGGTCCCGATCCCCCGACGACTCACCACCCTGTCTCGCCCTCCTCCTGCGAGCACTCAGGTCTCTCGTTCTTTCGGACCTGAGTCTCTGCAGCTCGGGAGACGCCGGGGGGCTGTTAGACCCAGGGGCTGCCTCAGCCTCTCCTGACCCAGCCAGTAGTGGGAGCAGCTGACAGTGATGGCCCAGCTGACGGCAATGAGGTATTCTCCGCACCTGGAGCCAGGACAGGCTCAGGCCCCTGACTCAGCTCAGCTGGTGCTTGTTGCAGGGCAATAGAATAGAATATATTTTATTGTCATTGTCCCCAACAAAATTACTCGGCTGCTCCATCCACCCAGATAGGGCACTCCACGCAAAAACAAAACAACTACAAAAACACTGATTAAAACCATACAGTATGATAAAACATAACAGGTAAGATTAGATGACTTCAAAGTTCCCATTCAAGGCCGAGATCGCTCTGGAGAAGACGCTGTTCCTAAGATGGCTTGTTCTTGTCGTCATCGTCCTGTATCTCCGTCCCGATGGCAAGAGCTCAAAGAGACGGTGACCAGGATGCGATGGATATTTTCCTATGTCCAGTGCCTTTCTGTGGCACCTCATGGCATAAATCTGCTCTAAGGTGGAGAGCGAGCAGCCAACAATGCTCTCCGCTGCCTTAACAACCTGTGGTGACTAATAAACTATAAGCAACACATATGGCGTGTAGAAAATATTCCAAAACAGTTTCGCATTCTAAAGTCTTATATTAATAGTCCAAAGTTGAGAGAAATACATGCACAATATTATACAGAAGCCAGAGATATATAAAGCTCCTTGAGGTTTTTCCTATGCGGAGACTTCTCAGTTTTTGAGGTTTTTTATGTGTTGGCCCGGCTATTGTTGGTATCGTCGTACAAACAGACAGGGTGCCGGCGTTTGTCACCTGTTTCGCCCCCAATAAGTTCTGGGCTTCTTCAGTGAGCTGTTTGTGCGACGATACCAACAGGAGCCGGGCCAACACATAAAAAACCTCAAAAACGGAAAAGTCTCTGCACAGGAAAAACCTCAAGGAGCTTTATATATCTCTGGCTTCTGTATAATATTGTGCATGTATTTTCTCAACTTTGGACTAGAATCATAGAATAGAATCATAGAATCATAGAGTTGGAAGAGACCACAAGGGCCATCCAGTCCAACCCCCTGCCAAGCAGGAAACACCATCAAAGCATTCCTGACAGGTGGCTGTCAAGCCTCTGCTTAAAGACCTCCAAAGAAGGAGATTCCACCACACTCCTTGGCAGCAAATTCCACTGTTTCCAGGCCTTGGACCATTTCGGTTGCCCTCCTCTGGACACGTTCCAGCTTGTCAGTATCCTTCTTGAACTGTGGTGCCCAGAACTGGACACAGTATTCCAGGTGAGGTCTGACCAGAGCGGAATACAGTGGTACTATTACTTCCCTTGATCTAGATGCTATACTCCTATTGATGCAGCCCAGAATTGCATTGGCTTTTTTAGCTGCTGCATCACACTGTTGACTCATGTCAAGTGTCAACACTGTTGACTCATGTCAAGTTTGACTATTAATATAAGACTTTAGAATGCGAAACTGTTTTGGAATATTTTCTATACGCCATATGTGTTGCTTATAGTTTATTGGTTACCACGAGTATTAGCAGCATAGGTTCATTTTTTTTGCCTTAACAACCTAGAATCATAGAATCATAGAATCGTAGAGTTGGAAGAGACCACAAGGGCCATCCAGTCCAACCCCCTGCCAAGCAGGAAACACCATCAAAGCATTCCTGACAGGTGGCTGTCAAGCTTCTGCTTAAAGACCTCCAAAGAAGGAGACTCCACCACACTCCTTGGCAGCAAATTCCACTGTCGAACAGCTCTTACTGTCAAGAAATTCTTCCTAATGTTTAGGTGGAATCTTCTTTCTTGTAGTTTGAATCCATTGCTCCGTGTCCGCTTCTCTGGAGCAGCAGAAAACAACCTTTCTCCCTCCTCTATATGGCATCCTTTTATATATTTGAACATGGCTATCATATCACCCCTTAACCTTCTCTTCTCCAGGCTAAACATACCCAGCTCCCTAAGCCGTTCCTCATAAGGCATCGTTTCCAGGCCTTTGACCATTTTGGTTGCCCTCCTCTGGACACGTTCCAGCTTGTCAATATCCTTCTGTGCAGACTGGGGCTCCTCTGGTTCCGAGTCTGAGCCCAAATCCCAAGCCATCACACCTGGAGCCCCTGAAGTTGTTTCGGTTCCCTGGCGCATCAAGGTGGCAGGGTCTGGCAGGTGCGTTTGCCGTCTGGAAGGGAGAAGCAGCTGCCAGCTCGGGTCTCATCACTCAGCTCTGCCTCTGTGTTGTTGTTGCCAGCCGCTGTTAGCTTTAACCGTAACATTGTTTTATTCCCTTGATCTTGACAGGGAAAGTCGGAAGGCAAAGGAGCGTCCCCCGGGGAATCGAGGCAGCCCGCTCTCGGCAGCTTTAATTAGGCATGTGAAAGTCCCTCTGACAACGGTGACACTAAGCAAACTCAACACCGGAAAAGATTTGCAGGGGGGAGAGGGGAGGAGAGAGAAATATTAAATTGCTCTCATGCGGAGAGTTTGGGCACTGAGCAAAAAGCAGGCGAGGGCGGCAGAGCCGTTGAAAGTGGCGAGGAGATCTAGTCTGGACTGCAGTTCCAGGTTCAACGGTGGTGGTGGTGGTGGGGGAATCACTCTCTGAGTTCGCGAGCCCTCAGCTGCCATTTTTATTTTCCCATGATCGCCAGAGTGCACAAGGTAGCATCGCGTTGAGGCATTGTAGGGGATTTCAGGGACCGTCCCAGTCCCTGAGCCCTGGGACTATAGAACTATAGAGCTGGGTGGGACCTCAAGGGTAAATCTAATCAAACCCCCCAACACACCCAACACACACCCCATGAATCACACCTGAGAGAATCTCAGTACGTTTCCGAGCACAATTCAAAGTGTTGGTGCTGTCCTTTCAAGCCCTAAACGGCCCTCGGTCCTGTATACCTGAAGGAGCGTCTCCACCCCCACCGTTCATAGAATCATAGAATCATAGAGTTGGAAGAGACCACAAGGGCCATCCAGTCCAACCCCCTGCCAAGCAGGAAATACCAGCCAAGCATTCCTGACAGGTGGCTGTCAAGCCTCTGCTTAAAGACCTCCAAAGAAGGAGACTCCACCACACTCCTTGGCAGCAAATTCCACTGTCGAACAGCTCTTACTGTCAGGAAGTTCTTTCTAATGTTTAGGTGGAATCTTCTTTCTTGTAGTTTGAATCCATTGCTCTGTGTCCGCTTCTCTGGAGCAGCAGAAAACCACCTTTCTCCCTCCTCTATATGACATCCTTTTATATATTTGAACATGGCTATCATATCACCCCTTAACCTTCTCTTCTCCAGGCTAAACATACCCAGCTCCCTAAGCCGTTCCTCCTAAGGCATCGTTTCCAGGCCTTTGACCATTTGGGTTGCCCTCCTCTGGACACGTTCCAGCTTGTCAGTATCCTTCTTGAACTGTGGTGCCCAGAACTGGACACAGTATTCCAGGTGAGGTCTGACCAGAGCGGAATACAGTGGTACTATTACTTCCCTTGATCTAGATGCTATATTCCTAGATCAAGCCCGGACACTGAGGTCCAGCTCCGAGGGCCTTCTGGCGGTTCCCTCCCTGCAAGAAGTGAGGTTACAGGGAACCAGGCAGAGGGCCTTATCGGTGGTGGCGCCCGCCCTGTGGAACGCCCTCCCATCAGATGTCAAGGAAATAAACAACTATCTGACTTTTAGAAGACACCTGAAGGCAGCCCTGTTTAGGGAAGTTTTTAATGTTTGATATTTTATTGTATTTTTAGTATTCTGTTGGGAGCTGCCCAGAGCGGTTGGGGAAACCCAGCCAGATGGGTGGGTTATAAATAAATTGTTGTTGTTGCCATTTTAAAAACTTTAGTGAAGGAGAACCCATCAAGTCCTGAGGTCATCCATTCCACTGTCTATCAGCAATTACCCTCGAAAAAGTATTCCTAATATTGAGTTGGGGTCCTCTTTCTTGCCATTTAAATTGCGATGTGTTTCAGCTCACGCCTAGCTTCAGAAAATGTGAATGAAGTTTGCCCTTAAATGTGAGAGCCAGTGTGGTGTAGTGGTTAAGAGCAGTGGACTTGTAATCTGGTGAACTGGGTTTGATTCCCCGCTTCTCCACATGCAGCTCCTGGGTGACCTTGGGCTAGTCACACTTCTCTGAAGTCTCTCAGCCCCACTCACCTCACAGAGGGTTTGTTGTGGGGGAGGAAGGGAAAGGAGAATGTGAGCCGCTTTGAGACTCCTTTGGGTAGTGATAAAGCGGGATATCAAATCCAAACTCTTCTTCCTCTTCTTCCCTACCTGGGAGCATCTAAGTGCAAAGCAAGGGTTTTGCTCATCCCTGTTTCCTCTGGGGCCACGCTGCTTTGTGCCCATTTCTTTGCTTGCACAGCAGCGCCAGGAGAGTCGAGAGGCAAGCAATCCTGTTTCACACCCAAAACCGCCCCAGAAGAAGAAGAAGAAGAAGAAGAAGAAGAAGAAGAAGAAGAAGAGTTTGGATTTGATATCCCGCTTTATCACTCCTCGAAGGAGTCTCCAAGCGGCTCACATTCTCCTTTCCCTTCCTCCCCCACAACAAACACTCTGTGAGGTGAGTGGGGCTGAGAGACTTCAGAGAAGTGTGATTAGCCCAAGGTCACCAGCAGCTGCATGTGGAGGAGCGGGGAATCGAACCCAGTTCACCAGATTACAAATCCACCGCTCTTAACCACTACACCACACTGGCTCTCAATTCCCAGCCGAATGTTGCGATCTGATTGAATTTTGCAATTACATATTCGTTGCCAGGGTTTTCCAGTTGTCAACCCTGGGCAGCAATAGCGACGAGGAGCATGATAAAGGCTCGAAAAAACACCTTCTCCCAAGTGCAGCCAGGGGATAAGGAGGATTAATAAGAAAAGGGGGGGGGAATAACAGAGCCAGCCGTTTCCTTCGCTAATTAACAAACCTGCTTAATTAAGAATTGCCAGCCCAGGCGCAGCAGCAGTAACTGCTGATAAACGGAAGTACCGGTATATCTTTGTCTTTTCTTTGCAGTGCGCAGCACAAACCACCGTGAGGCCAGGAAATACTGCAAAAGATCTGGACACAACTCAGGCTTGAGATTTGGACAATCTCCGCTGGGAAATGGATTTTGAACAGCACCCAAGGAACACTCTCCAACCAGAAACTGCCAGAAACTGGAAGATCAATATGATGATTACTATTATTTCTATGACTTATATGCCGCTTTGGGTCATAAGATCTGAGGGCGGTTGCAGCACATAAAACAATCAAATAAAAAAACAGCTTCCCCGTAAAATAAAATAAAAACCATTGCATTTTAAACAAACAAACAACTCTTGTCTAGTGTGATCTCTAATTGCCTCTGTCAATCTAGCCAGTTCAATATGCTCTAACAGTTTATCTTTCCATTCCTTTTTTGCTGGCGCACAGCTTCCAGGTCATGTGGCCAGCATGACTAAGCCGCTTCTGGCGAACCAGAGCAGCGCACGGAAACGCCGTTTACCTTCCCGCTGCAGCAGTACCTATTTATCTACTTGCACCCGTGTCCCACCCACCCACCCACTGTTTTACAATTTATAATACCCATTTAAACATCCTTAAAATATCAATGACTTCCCTTCTTCTCCATCCATGGTTCGTTTTGCATGTTCATAGAATCCTAGAATCCTAGAGTTGGAAGAGACCCCAAGGGCCATCCAGTCCAACCCCCTGCCAGGCAGGAAACACCATCAAAGCATTCCTGACAGGTGGCTGTCAAGCCTCTGCTTAAAGACCTCCAAAGAAGGAGACTCCACCACACTCCTTGGCAGCAAATTCCACTGTCCAACAGCTCTTACTGTCAGGAAGTTCTTGCTAACGTTTAGGTGGAATCTTCTTTCTTGTAGTTTGAATCCATTGCTCCGTGTCCTCTTCTCAGGAGCAGCAGAAAACAACCTTTCTCCCTCCTCTATATGACATCCTTTTATATATTTGAACATGGCTATCCTATCACCCCTTAACCTTCTCTTCTCCAGGCTAAACATACCCAGTTCCCTAAGCCGTTCCTCATAAGGCATCGTTTCCAGGCCTTTGACCATTTTGGTTGCCCTCCTCTAGACACGTTCCAGCTTGTCAGTATCCTTCTTGAACTGTGGTGCCCAGAACTGGACACAGTATTCCAGGTGAGGTCTGACCAGAGCGGAATACAGTGGTACTATTACTTCCCTTGTTCATAAACCCCTGCATATTTTACAAAAACTAAACCATTCAGTATACCATTATTGCATCCATCAAAACTTATTTACGCTGTTGAATTAATATTAACGCTGCCAACGTTTTCAAGTGTACACAATTCCCCCCCATGTATTCAATAAAACGTTTTCCAAACTTCTCTAAACGTATATACTTCTTGTTCTCTTATTCTATATGTTAAGAGCTTTCTCTTTTTCTCAATCCTGCCCCCCCTCCCCCAAAGGAGGCTCCCTGGGCTCTAACCAAGTGAGTTTTATTGCAGGGGGTTGACCTAGATGAGCCTTGCGGTCGCTCCCAACTCTATGATTCTACGATTCTGTGAGTTATCTTTCTGTGGTTGGTTCTGCTGTTGCATATCTGTTATTGGCAAGTGTCTTGGGTTGCCTTTATATTTATCTGTTTACTTCTGCGAGTTGATTCAAGCTCATGGTTGTGAAACAAATTATGATAACAATAAATTTCAGGAGGCCTAAATGTACGGAAGTGAGAGCTGTACCATCAAGAAGGCTGATCGCCGAAGAATTGATGCTTTTGAATTCTGGTGCTGGAGGAGACTCTTGAGAGTCCCATGGACTGCAAGAAGATCAAACCTCTCCATTCTGAAGGAAATCAGCCCTGAGTGCTCACTGGAAGGACAGATCCTGAAGCTGAGGCTCCAAGACTTTGGCCACCTTATGAGAAGAGAAGACTCCCTGGAAAAGACCCTGATGTTGGGAAAGATGGAGGGCACAAGGAGAAGGGGACGACAGAGGACGAGATGGTTGGACTGTGCTCTCGAAGCCACCAACATGAGTCTGACCAAACTGCGGGAGGAAGGGGAAGACAGGAGTGCCTGGTATGCTCTGGTCCATGGGGTCACGAAGAGTCGGACACGACTAAACAACAAATGGTGCTGGAGGAGACTCTTGAAAGTCCATGGACTGCAAGAAGATCTAACCTCTCCATTCTGAAGGAAATCAGCCCTGAGTGCTCACTGGAAGGACAGATCCTGAAGCTGAGGCTCCAAGACTTTGGCCACCTCATGAGAAGAGAAGACTCCTTGGAAAAGACCCTGATGTTGGGAAAGATGGAGGGCACAAGGAGAAGGGAACGACAGAGGACAAGATGGTGGGACAGTGTTCTCGAAGCTACTAACATGAGTCTGACCAAACTGCGAGAGGCAGTGGAAGACAGGAGGGCCTGGTGTGCTCTGGTCCAGGGGGTCACAAAGAGGCGGACATGACTAAACGACTAAACAACAACAACAACAACAGGCAGATAGATAGATAGATAGGCAGTGGAAGACAGGAGGGCCTGGTGTGCTCTGGTCCATGGGGTCACGAAGAGTCGGACACGACTAAACGACTAAACAACAACAAAATATGCCATGTTTGTTATTCCCTGCCTCCATCCGGCCTTTTCCGGCAAGGCTGCGGAAGGAAGGATCCGAGGGTCCCTCTTGGAATGGCCTTGAGGACTATCTGCTGGCGGCGGGGTCTGCAGGACTCATTAAGCAACACCAAGGTTGGGTCCAGGTGCGCTGCAAGAGGCAGAGAGAGATGTGGAGAGACTCTCTCCTGGGAATCTAGGCTGCAGAACGCTCCAGGGTGAGACAAAAATAGAAAATGAAATGGAGCCATGCTGAAGCGGGCGGGGGGGGGGGGGGAGATTCCAGCAGTGCCTGTCTTCTTCTTGTTGTTGCTTTTAAACTGTAGAGACACAGAATGACTTGATCACACCATCTGCATACCTGTCAGTGTCCCAAAATCCTAAACAAGCCCTTCCCATAGTCTCTGCCTTTTCCTCGTCAGCCCTCTGCAGAATTCTATTACAGTGGTACCTTGGTTCTCAAACGCCTTGGTACTCAAACAACTTGGAACCCAAACACTGCAAACCCGGAAGTAAGTGTTCCAGTTTGTGAACTTTTCCCGGAAGCCGAATATCCTCCGTTTTGAGTGTTACGCTTCCGATTTGAGTGACACTTCCGTTTTGAGTGTTATGCTGAGGCCTCTCTGTTTTTGCTATTTATTTTGTGTTTCTGTTTTTGCAGCTCTTTTTCATTTTGTTTCTGTGACTGTGTGGAACCCTCCTTCGTGTGCCTCCTCCTTGAGAGATCCGGAGGGTGGCAACACAAGAACGGGGCCTTCTCTGCAGTGGCTCCCCGTCTGTGGAATGCTCTCCCTAGGGAAGTTCGCCTGGTGCCTTCATTACACACCTTTAGGCGCCAGGCAAAAATGTTCCTTTTTAACTAGGCCTTTGTTTGACCTGATGGACATCCTATACCCCTTTTAAAATGTGGCTCTTTTCTGGTGTGTGTGTGTGTGTGTGTGTGTGTGTGTGTGTGTGTGTGTGTTATTGGTTTGTTGTTTTTATTCTGATTATATATGTTGTGATCTTTCCTGTGAACCGTCCAGAGATCTCCAGGTATAGGGTGGTATATAAACTTAATTAATTAATTGATAATATCTAGTAGCCAGATATTATCTGTATAGTAGCCAGATAGTCCAAGAGGGATGCGGGTGGTGCTGTGGGTTCAACTGCAGAGCCTAGGGCTTGCCGATCAGAAGGTGGGCGGTTTAAATCCCCGCGACGGGGTGAGCTCCCGTTGCTCGGTCCCTGCTCCTGCCAGCCTAGCAGTTCGAAAGCACGTCAAAATGAAAGTAGATAAATAGGTACTGCTCCGGCGGGAAGGTAAACGACATTTCCGTGCGCTGCTCTGGTTCGCCAGAAGCGGCTTTGTCATGCTGGTCACATGACCCGGAAGCTGCACGCCGGCTCCCTCGGCCAGTAAAGCGAGATGAGCGCCGCAACCCCAGAGTCGGTCACGACTGGACCTAACGGTCAGGGCTCCCTGTACCTTTTAGCAGCCAGCAGTCCCCAATGCTCCTTCAAGTTAGGCACCTTCCACGCCTGTTAACTATGCCGAGGCCCAGAGAAATACCCTGCCGCATCTGTCACACCCAACACATGATAAACCCGAGTTACGTATATCTATATCACCAAACAACAAACATAACAGGCTGTTACGTTTGTTGTTTGGTGGCATCTGTCACATCTGCTTGCCACCGGGCGCCGGGTCACGCAGCGTTAATCCTCTGCGTGAAGGTGCCAAATTAGCTTCCGCACCGCTCCCCCCCCCATGCTACCAGCCATTGGCCCAGCCACCCGGTGCTCCTAATGAAGTGGCCGCCGGAATCTGAGAAGCAATCGGTAGCCAGCGATCGATTTGCCCCCAGGCGCCTCTGCTGAATGACAGGCAGAAGCGCCGGCAGAGAGAGAGGCCTGGCGCGAGCCGCGCTGTTAATTTGTGTTTGTGGGCACGCGCCAGCAGAGGAAGGGGGGGGTGGCGGCTCCCCCGCGCGATGGATTTCTCTATCTTTTATTTTCTACCCCCAGGGCAGATGCACAGCTCAGGTTTCGGCTTTAGCCTAGCAATCAGCTCTGGGGGAGTGCAGAGTTCGATTCCCACTCCTTGCTAACGACTTGCCTGATTATCATTTTTATGATCGCGGGGAAGTTGCGCGGGCAAAAGTTGGAGTGTGTGTATGTGGGGGAAGCAAGGGACTTTGCCTGGGGGCTGATGGGCTCTATAAAGGGCCACTGCTTGGCAGAGAGGGCTCAGTTTTGTTTTGTTTTTTGTTTAAATTGCTGGGGTTTTTTTACCTATGTCATTTTAAACTGTGATGATGCTGTATTCTTAGTTTTAGATTTTGATTTATGTGGAAATTGTTTTCCATTTGGTTGTGTATTTTTTGATGTGGTTTATTTATTGCTTATGACTTTTGTAATTATGTAAATCTTATGTAAAATTATGACCATAAAGAAGGCTGATCGCCGAAGAATTGATGCTTTTGAATTCTGGTGCTGGAGGAGACTCTTGAGAGTCCCATGGACTGCAAGAAGATCAAACCTATCCATTCTGAAGGAAATCAGCCCTGAGTGCTCACTGGAAGGACAGATCCTGAAGCTGAGACCACAAGACTTTGGCCACCTCATGAGAAGAGAAGACTCCCTGGAAAAGACCCTGATGTTGGGAAAGATGGAGGGCACAAGGAGAAGGGGACGACAAGGACGAGATGGTTGGACAGTGTTCTCAAAGCTACTAACATGAGTTTGGCCAAACTGCGAGAGGCAGTGAAGGATAGGCGTGCCTGGCGTGCTCTGGTCCATGGGGTCATGAAGAGTCGGACACGACTGAACGACTGAACAACAAAAATCTTGTCTTGTTGTAAGCCGCCTTGAGCATTGTTTTTAACTGTGGAAAGGCGGCATACAAATAAAAAACGATGATGAAGATGATGACTTTGGCAACGGAGGCGAAACGGCCGCGCTGTTCCTCCTCCCCACCTGCTCGCATCTCCAAGACGGGCATCCTTGGTCCAGGGCACAGGTCAGCAAACTTTTTCAGCAGGGGGCCGGTCCACTGTCCCTCAGACCTTGTGGGGGGGGGGGGCAGAGTATATTTTGAAAAAAATAATGAATGAATTCCTGTGCCCCCCCCAATTTTTTAAATTAACTTTTAACAAATAAAAACAAACATCAACATACATCAACAGCAAAAGAAAACAACAGTAATAAACATAAAAACAAAATATATCCTTTTAACCTAATCCTCCTTCCTTTTCACTGTAGGTTGACTTCCTCCTGTCCTCCCTTCCTGCGTTCCATGTATATCATCTTTAGTAATTTCTTGGCATCATTTAAAAAACACTTTTAATTAATTACCCTTAATATCTCTTCTTATCTAAAATCCTTATCATTAATTCCAACAACCCTAAACCTTAAATCTACTTCTACAGCCTCAATTGTCTTCCAGCTTACTTCTACTCTTTAATCTTACAGTACTTTTTAAAATACAATTTAAATTTCTTCCAATCTTCTTCCACCGCTTCCTCCCTCTGGTCACGAATTTTCCTGGTCAGCTCAGCAAGTTCCATATAGTTCATCATTTAATGAACGAATTCCTGTGCCCCACAAATAACCAGAGATGCATTTTAAATAAAAGTACACATTCTACTCATGTAAAAACACCAGGCAGGCCCCACAAATAACCCAGAGATGCATTTTAAATAAAAGCACACATTCTGCTCATGTAAAAACACCAGGCAGGCCCCACAAATAACCCAGAGATGCATTTTAAATAAAAGCACACATTCTGCTCTTGTAAAAACACCAGGCAGGCCCCACAAATAACCCAGAGATGCATTTTAAATAAAAGGACACATTCTACTCATGTAAAAACATGCTGTTTCCCGGACTGCCCACGGGCCGGATTGAGAAGGCGATTGGGCCGGATCCGGCCCCCGGGCCTTAGTTTGGGGACCCCTGGTCCAGGGTTTCGTCTTTGCAAAAAGATCCAGCCCACCTGAGCAGGTGAGGAGCGGTGGACCACAGCGGGCAGCTCAAGGGGGCAGAGGAGAATTCTCCTGCGCAGTTGCAACAATGCCACCTGCTCAATTACCCTGAAAACGGAACAGATGGCAAAATGCCCCCAAGATGTTCTTTGGAAACATTTAGATCTCTGCTTTTTTCTGCATTCTGCCTCTCACTCGTCCCTCTCATTATCTCTCTCCCTCTCGTTCTTGCAGAGCAGCTTAATATAAGGTGGGTGGAATTAGGCAAGTATCCCCCCCCAAGGGGTTATGGGGCAGAGTAGGGGGAATTCTGGGTAAGGAGGAAATGGCTGTCGAAGAATGCCAAGCCGGGCTGGCTGTCAAGATTATTAAATGCCCTGGAGCTGCTGAGGTTTCTGAGCGCCCTGGGGGCTTGGTTAATGTCAATACCAAACTGGAGGAAGTAAAGGAGAGAGAGGAAGTGGGGGGGGGGGGCAGGCAGAAATAGCCAAAACCAGCCCAGGCCTTGGAATGAAAGCAGCCCTGAGCAGAATATAGAACTGGAAGGCTGCGGGAAAGAGCTGGAGATTTGCTAATGCAGCCTCTTGCCCCAAGACATGCCTGGAGAAGGGACCCAGGTGGCGCTGTGGGTTAAACCACTGAGTCTAGGGCTTGCCGATCAGAAGGTCGGCGGTTCGAATCCCTGCGACGGTGTGAGCTCCCGTTGCTCGGTCCCTGCTTCTGCCAACCTAGCAGTTCGAAAGCACGTCAAAGTGCAAGTAGATAAATAGGAACCGCTCCGGCGGGAAGGTAAACAGCGTTTCCGTGCGCTGCTCTGGTTCGCCAGAAGCGGCTTAGTCATGCTGGCCACATGACCTGGAAGCTGTACGCCGGCTCTTGGCCAATAAAGTGAGATGAGCGCCGCAACCCCAGAGTCGGACATGACTGGACCTAATGGTCAGGGGTCCCTTTACCTTTACGTATGTCTGAAGAATCGGGCAGATCGTGGCTGCAAATGGCCGAGGCGTGAAGCCGCTCTCCCAGACCACATCCTCGGACTCGAGGCTCGATTACTCTCAAACGCGCTCTCCCGCAATCCTCTCCATGGCTTAAATAAAGGTAAAGGACCCCTGGATGGTTCAGTTCAGTCAAAGGCGACTATGGGGTTGCGGCGCTCATCTCGCTTTCAGGACAAGGGAGCCGTCGTTTGCCCGCAGACAGCTTTCAGGGGTTGCAGCCAGCAGGACTAAATCACTTCTGGTGCAAAGGAGCACCATGATGGAAACCAGAGCTCAGGGAAACGCTGTTTACCTTCCCACCGCAGAGGTACCTATTTATCTACTTGCGCCAGCATGCTTTTGAACTGCTAGGTTGGCAGGAGCAGGGACCGAGCAACGGGAGCTCATTCCATCGCGGGGATTCGAACCGCCGACCTTCTGATCGGCAAGCCCAAGAGGCTCAATGGTTTAGACCACAGCGCCACCTGCATCCCCTCCATGGCTTAAACATAGACCCAGATGCAGATTATACAGTTCGGGCAACCCAAACAGACAAGGGGGTGCAGCGCACGGAAATGCCGTTTACCTTCCCGCCGGAGCAGTACCTATTTATCTACTTGCACTTTGACGTGCTTTCGAACTGCTAGGTGGGCAGGAGCAGGGACCGAGCAACGGGAGCTCACCCCGTCGCGGGGATTCGAACCGCCGACCTTCTGATCGGCAAGCCCTAGGCTCTGTGGTTTAACCCACAGTGCCATAAATCATCCTTTTTAATTAACTACGCTTACTGTGTGATCAAGCAGGGTACTGGACTCCTGACAGAAAGGAAGATTGTGGCAACAGGAGGGGCAGACTTCCTGGCTTCTCCACCAGCCTGTCTCATTCATCTCTGCGTCTTGTCCCCTGTCCTCTCCAGCTTCTGCCTCTGATTCTGGACTGTTCTCTGCCACAGCCTCTTCCTGCTCAACAAACCCTGTTTCCCTTTCAGCTTCCCACACCTCTTCTCCCTCTGACCACTCATTGTCGTCCCACCACCATTGCCCGGGTTCTGAGTCTTCTTCCCCTGGGGGTTCTCCAGCTGGTGCCACCCTCCACTTCTCTGCGTCCAGCCTGTCCATGACAGTCGATTCGATTTCTGACACAGACCTCCACTCACCTCTACAGCCAGTGTGGTGTAGTGGATAAGAGCGGTAGACTCGTAATCTGGTGAACCGGGTTCGCGTCTCCGCTCCTCCCCATGCACCTGCTGGGTGACCTTGGGCTAGTTCCACTTCTCTGAAGTCTCTCAGCCCCACTCACCTCACAGAGTGTTTGTTGTGGGGGAGGAAGGGAAAGGAGAATGTGAGCCGCTTTGAGACTACTTCGGGTAGTGATAAAGCGGGATATCAAATCCAAACTCTTCTTCTCTTCTTCTTCTCCCCAAGTGGAGGCGTGCACACCCTTTTGTGGTTCGCCTCAGGGTAGCCTTGACGCCAAGGCTCGATAGGGACTCACCTGGCCTTACAAAATCCAAGAACCTGGCCTTTCTGCACCTTGTTGCCAGCCAGATGCCAGCCTTGACACTGTCACCCCCTGCTCAGAGATGTGGGTTAAGCTCAGACTCGCAAAGGCAGGCTCTCTCCTTCTCCCAGGACCATAGCTGTCAACTTTCGGATTTGAAAATAAGGGATTTTTTCCAAACTTTCGGATTTGAAAATAAGGGATGCCGTGAGGGCGGTGCAATGGCACCAAGTAGCCTCGCCACCCTGCGCTCCAGAGGCTGCGCGTGAACGGGTGAGCGAAAGAGTGAGCGTGTAGACGGCAGGCAGGCTGTCTGTCTCGTTGGGCGGGAGGGTCTGGCTGCACAAGGCATGCAAGCTCCGCCCCCAGTCAGTCGCAGACTCCTTATTGGCAGCTGAGGAGCCTCCCTGGCCGGCAGGGAGGGAGAGGAGCTGCTTCCTTTGAAATCCGGGAAATTTAAGGGATATCAACAATCCGGGATAGCAGTGGGAAACGGCATTGGAATAAGGGAGTTTCCCGCCAAAAAAGGGAGGGTTGACAGCTATGCCCAGGACTCTGCTAAACAAGGAGGCAGGGTTTTGAGATAAGATAAGATAATTTCTTTATTGTCATTGCACAAGTACAAGCACAACGCTATACAAGTGCAACGAAATTGCATGCCATCCCGTAAAAACCAGAAAGAAAAAAAAAAAGCACAAAACACACACACAACAAAAAAAGCCACACACGCACACGCACGCACGCACACACACACACACACACACACACACACACACACACACCCATCTCAGCTCTCCAATGTCATATTATCTAGTTACAGCATTTAAGATGGTTATAGCTCTTGGGTAGAAACTGTTCTTCAATCTATTTGTTCTTGATCTAATTGTTCTATATCTTCTACCCGAAGGCAGTGGTACAAAGAGACTATATCCTGGATGAGATGGATCCTTTAAAATAATGTTTACCTTTTTAAGGCAACGGGAACTGTATAGTTCTTCCGGAGATGGGAGAGGATGACCAATAATATTTTGGGCTGTGGTTATGAGACAATTTGCGGGCCAAAGAGCACTCCCGGGCCGGGCCTTCAATTATATATTGGAAAGGGGGAGGAAAAAGAGCCTGTTCGTCTTTGATCCCCCCCCCCCCAAAGCTGGAGCATCTGTACAACTCACAACTCTGACCTGCCTCCTCCAGCAACCATCCACGGCTGGAAGCAGTAATGAAACTCTTAACAATGCCCATTGGGACCTCGGTCTGGCCATTCCAGATGTCTCTGCTGCAGAACCGAGCTGACTATGCGCTGCGACGGCGCCTGCCGCCAGCCAGCTAGCGGAAACCCTGACCTCAATCAGCCTTTTGTAGACAATGGCTCTTCCCAAGCAGCTACCCCCCCCCACCACAGCCGCCCGCCCACTGAGGTCATCTGTGCTTAACGTTTGTGCCGCGCAGGTACCATGAAGCACACAAGGAGGACAAAAACTGCGCTTCTTACTAAGCCAGAGTTAATGTCCCTGCAACGGCCCTTTCATGTAACCCAGCGAGGAAGTTAGAGGAAAGTAACCTTCTTTTCTGAGGGCAACTGGGGACAGGCGAATTGGTCAACTTGGGGTTTTTCGCTGTTTCTCATACCCTCCCCCAGTCCTCCAAATTTCCACATCAGTTCCACCTGCATTCATAGCTGTCAACCCTCCCTTTTATTGCGGGAAACTCCCTTATTCCAATGCCGTTTCCCTCTGCTATCCCGGATTGTTGATATCCCTTAAATTCCCCGGATTTCAAAGGAAGCAGCTCCTCTCCCTCCCTGCCGGCCAGGGAGGCTCCTCAGCTGCGTTGCTCGGCTGCCAATCAGGAGTCTGAGACCAACTGGGGGCGGAGCTTGCATGCCTTGTGCAGCCAGACCCTCATGCCCAACCAGACAGACAGCCTGCCTGCCGTCTACGCGCTCGCTCTTTCGCTCACCCGTTCGCGCGCAGCCTCTGGAGCGCAGGGTGGCGAGGCTACTTGGTGGCATTTCACGACACTTGCGGCATCCCTTATTTTCAAATCCAAAAGTTTTGGGAAAATCCCTTATTTTCAAATGCAAAAGTTGACAGCTATGCCCGTGGGTTACCCAAGAGGTGAGGTCCAAGTCCAGTCCGTGGTCAGAGGGGTAACATAAAGGCAGTCCGTGGTCGCTGAAGCTGGGTGCAGGGCAGGGAGTCAGGCAAAGTCGGGAACAGGTAGGCAAGCAGGGAACCAGGGCGGGTCAGGAGCTCAGGCAGGAAAGCAGGACAGGTTTCAAGCAGGAACTGGTCAGCAACGATGTTGCTCCTGCAACTTGGGGCTGGGGCTGGCCGGCTTTTATCTGCCCCAAGGCAGAGGGCGGCCCTGATCCTCTGGTGACTCGCCTCTCCTGGCTTGGAGGCGAGCACTCCTCCTGCGGGAACTCAGTTCCCTTCGCCTCTCTGCCCTGAGCCTCTGCAGCTCAGGTGAGGCTGGAGGGTTACCGGACCCAGAGGCAACCTCAGCTTCCCCTGACGGGGCTGGGAGTGGAGCACCTGCAGGCAATGGGTCCTCCATCCCATCAGGAGCCAGAGCAGACTCAGCCGATGCCTGCACCTGAGGATCCAGCACAGGTGAGGCCCCTTCCGACTCAGGCCCTAGCCCCGGCTCTGCTGGTTCTGGAGGCGGGGAATCCTGTGCAGGCTGGGATCCCTCAGGTTCAGCATCTGAGTCTGAATCCCAGGCCATCACACCTGCATTGCAGGGGGGTTGGACTGGAGGCCTTTCAGTTCCACAGTTCTATGACTTTCATGTCTGTTTGTGCTTAAAACTGTCCTTGTGAAAATTCACCAGCATTCCAAGGTGAATTTATCCCAACACACCGACGACTGTATGCCGTTTTGACTAATATACACTTATTTGCAGAGCGATATCCCTCTAACGTCATGCACAATATTTTGCATGTTCTTTCCACAGGTATGTGCATCTTGTGTATTTTGTGGTTTTATATCTTGATGTTATTCTGTGAACTGCCCTGAGACCCCCGGGTAAAGGGCGGTATATAAATTCAATTAATGATGATGACGACGGCTTTCTTCTATCTGTCCCGAAACTTCCAACCTTCAACTTCATTGGATGTCCTTGAGATCTAGTGAAGGAGGGGTGGGGTGGGGAAACCCTATCTCTATCCACTTTTCTCTATGCCCTGCATAATTTTTGCAAACTTCTATCATGTACACCTCCAAACTAAAAAAAAACCTCAGTTCTTCATAGGGGATTGGCTCGATCCTGTGGATCACTTTGTTGGCTCTTTTCTGGACCTTCTCCAACTCCTTTTTGAGGTGAGCCGACCAGAACTGTACACAGTAGTCACAGATGCTTCAGGTCGTCCAGCCCAGACACTGAGGTCCAGTTCTGAGGGTCTTCTGGCGGTTCCCCCACCCTGTGAGAAGTGAGGTTGCAGGGAACCAGGAAGAGGGCCTTCTCGGTGGTGGCGCCCGCCCTGTGGAACACCCTCCCATCAGATGTCAAGGAAATAAACAACTATCTGACTTTTAGAAGACATCTGAGGGCAGCCCTGTTTTGGGAAGTTTTTGGTGTCTGATGTTTTATCGTGTTTTTAATATTTTGTTGGGAGCTGCCCAGAGTGGCTGGGGAAACCCAGTCAGATGGGTGGGGTATTAATAACAATAACAACAACAACAACAATAACAATAACAATAACAATAACAGGTAGATAGCCGTGTTGGTCTGTCATAGTCAAAACAAAATAAAAAAATTCCTTCCAGTAGCACCTTAGAGACCAACTAAGTTTGTTCTTGGTATGAGCTTTCGTGTGCATGCACATGAAAGCTCATACCAAGAACAAACTTAGTTGGTCTCTAAGGTGCTACTGGAAGGAATTTTTTTATTTTGTAATAACAATAACAATAACAATAACAATAACAACAATAATATGCGGCCTAGGACCCTCGTACCTAAGGGACCGCCTCTCCTGGTATGCCCCGTGTAGGACCTTAAGGTCCTCAAATAATAACATTTTGGAGGTCCCGAGCCACAAGGATGCTAGGCTGACCTCAACTAGGGCCAGGGCCTTTTCAGTACTGGCCCCGACTTGGTGGAACGCTCTGTCGCAAGAGACCAGGGCCCTGCGGGATTTGGCATCTTTCCGCAGGGCCTGCAAGACGGAGCTATTCCGCCTGCCCTTTGGGTTGGTTTCAGTTTAACCCTGATGTTTCATTCCTTTATGGTTTGATTGGTGGGCTACTTAGAAACGAGGCTGCATTTTAAACTTTAAATCGTATTTTAACTTGCATTTTAATTTATTGTTTTGTATGTTTTGTTGTGGTTTTATGGGTGTTAGCCGCTCTGAGCCCGGTCTTGGCTGGGAAGGGCGCGGTATAAATAAAAATGTATTATTATTATTATTAATAATTATTATTATCATTATCATGTGGCCACACCATAGATTTGCATAACAACATTATGGAGCTCTTGGCTGACGGAAACGACATAAATTTGCAAGTTTCAAAGAAAAGGGCGTTCATTCTCTGCTGCTCTGACAAAACAAAGGCATGCCTTTGGAAGAGGCCATCCTTTCCCATTTGCAACAGAAGTGCCCAACACGCTAGGATCTTCTCCAAGTGCAGGCGTAGTATTTAAAACCCTGTATTTTAAAGCCTCTTAAAAAAAAACACCCCTCTGTTTCCTCCCTCCCTCCCTCCTCTTGAGAGCAGTACATGTGAAAAGGACCTAGGAGTCTTGGTAGACCACAAACTTGACATGAGTCAACAGTGTGATGCAGCAGCTAAAAAAGCCCATGCAATTCTGGGCTGCATCCATAGGAGTATAGCATCTAGATCAAGGGAAGTAATAGTACCACTGACTCTGGTCAGACCTCACCTGGAATACCGTGTCCAGTTCTGGGCACCACAGTTCAAGAAGGATACTGACAAGCTGGAACGTGTCCAGAAGAGGGCAACCAAAATGGTCCAAGGCCTGGAAACGATGCCTTATGAGGAACGGCTTAGGGAGCTGGGTATGTTTAGCCTGGAGAAGAGAAGGTTCAGGGGTGATAGGATAGCCATGTTCAAATATATAAAAGGATGTCATATAGAGGAGGGAGAAAGGTTGTTTTCTGCTGTTCCTGAGAAGCGGACACGGAGCAACGGATTCAAACTACAAGAAAGAAGATTCCACCTAAACATTAGGAAGAACTTCCTGACAGTAAGAGCTGTTTGACAGTGGAATTTGCTGCCAAGGAGTGTGGTGGAGTCTCCTTCTTTGGAGGTCTTTAAGCAGAGGCTTGACAGCCACCTGTCAGGAATGCTTGGATGGTGTTTCCTGCTTGGCAGGGGGTTGGACTGGATGGCCCTTGGGGTCTCTTCCAACTCTATTATTCTATGATTCTCTCTCCATCTTTCATTTTTGACTCTCCCTGACGGACACACCGGGGGTGGGTGGGTTTCTGTGCTGACACGTGTGCTCGATGAATTATTTATAAAGCAGGTGACCTCATTCATTCAGGCTGATTTTCCGCCACGTCACTCCAATTACGGCGCATTCCTTGAGAAAGGAGGGTGGGGGATGGGGGGGGTGAGACCGAGGCAGTTGAGTTCATTATCATGACTTCAGCTACTCTGTCACTTTGGCGCATGATCTGCGTGGGAGCAGAGGCAGGCAGAGGGGCCCGACTCAGCTCCCTTAATCATGAAAGCCATGCTCGCTTGGACTTCAGGATTGTCTCCCTCGCCATCCCCCCCCCCCCCCGGCAAAAAAAACCCCCGTAATTTAATTAGCTGCAGTGTTCTAATGATCTGGGATGATGGTGCAAAGCGAAGTTTTCCACACTGCAAACTAGCTGGTTTGGGCTTTTAAAAAAATATTTTAAAAAATGCATTTATATCCCTCCTTTTTCTCCATGTGGTTTACGTGGTCACCCAGCTCCTCATTCAATCCCCACGACAACCCTGTGAGGTAGGCTAGGCAGAGAGGTGGAGACTGGCCCTCCCAAGGTCACTTCATGGCCGAGTGGGGGATTTGAACATTGGTCTCCCAGGTCATAAAGGTAAAGGGCCATTAGGTCTAGTCGCGGACGGCTCTGGGGCTGCGGCGCTCATTTTGCTTTATTGGCCAAGGGAGCCGGCGTACAGCTTCCGGGTCATGTGGCCAGCAAGACTAAGCCGCTTCTGGCGAACCAGAGCAGCGCACGGAAACGCCGTTTACCTTCCCGCCGGAGCGGTTCCTATTTATCTACTTGCACTTTGACGTGCTTTCGAACTGCTAGGTGGGCAGGAGCTGGGACCGAACAAAGGGAGCTCACCCTGTCGCAGGGATTCGAACCGCCGACCTTCTGATCAGCAAGCCCTAGGCTCTGTGGTTTAACCCACAGCGCCACCTGGACTGTAAATAAACGTAGTTTAGATCTACGGATGTTTCCTCTTTCTTGCTGCGTGATGCTAGAAGACTTTGTGTGCTCTTCTCATAAGAGAAAGGTCGCAGATATTGGCACTCTGGACTGAAGGGATGTGCCAGCCAGAGAGGGCCTCCTGGGAGATGCTCAGGGATCTTGGAGTTTGCCGTCTCCGAGAGAGCGTCATTCCCAACATTTTGGTGCTGCAAATGCAGCAAAAACAGCACAGGAGGCAGTAGTTACGAGTTACCACCCTCTGCAGAATCATGAAATTGTAGGGATGCAAAGGATCACCTAGTCCAGTGCTTCCCCAAACTTGGGTCTCCGGCTGTTTTTGGACTACAACTCCCATCATCCCTAAGCTAGCAGAACCAGTAGTCAGGGATGATGGGAACTGTAGTTCAAAAACTGCTGGAGAGACCCAAGTTTGGGAAAACACTGATCTACCCTTGCAATGCATGGATATACAGGGATCGAACCTGCAACCTTAGCACCATCTGCACCAGGCTCTAACCAGCTGCTGCTGAAGAAGAAGAGTTTGGATTTGATATCCCGCTTTATCACTCCCCGAAGGAGTCTCCAAGCGGCTCACTTTCTCCTTTCCCTTCCTCCCCCACAACAAACACTCTGTGAGGTGAGTGGGGCTGAGAGACTTCAGAGAAGTGGGACTAGCCCAAGGTCACCCAGCAGCTGCATGTGGAGGAGTGGGGAAGCGAACCCAGTTCACCAGATTACGAGTCTACCACTCTCAACCACTAGGCAGGTTTCACAATCCACTTTCTCCACACCACACCCCATCACAGCATCCCGAGATTTCCACGACGTGATGCTGATTTACGACGGGTTCGAAACCTGCGGCGTCACCTAAGGCATGGCCGCCATTTGGCAGAATCCCTTGGGGGTCCCTGCCAATTCTACAACTCTACGATTCCAAGTTCTGAGAGGGTGCCGTTTTTGGCCCTCTGATAATCTTCCCCCTTTCAACTGTGTCAGAGGATGGAAGGAATCTTATTTCTCTCCAAGGGAAGCCTGTAAAAAATTTCCACCAGTTCCCGGCTTCTCTGCTGGGTAGCACAGGCGTGCTCTGTGCTGGGGATGAGACAGAATAATTTGTAATGTTTACCAACAGCTGTCTGAGAAACACTTAGGTTTATGAAGTGCGGGCTGTAAATTCTCCAGCAGCTGCTGGAGGAAAGGAAAAAAGCAGGGGGGGTACTTCTTGCCTCTCTGCACCCCCCTTGTCTTGCAGGAATTCTGCAGGAGAGCTGTGGCGAGAAAAGAAAGGAGCAGGGCCTCAGAGAGGAGTGTGTGTGTGGGGGGGAAACAATCATCAGTTGTTTCTGGAAAGTGCAGTGTCTCTGCCTGTCATCTCTCAGTAGGGATGCTGTTCAACAAAACCTGAAGCTGCCGCACTGAAAGCCCTACTCTTGAGTAGCTGTGCATAGGTCGGGATTGCAAGGAAAGCCTTTCCTGCAGAGCACAGTAACCCGCTGGGTGCGTAAGGAATAAAGGGGTCTCTAGGCAGGGCCGGCGCGTCCATTCAGGCGAACTAGGCAGTTGCCTAGGGCGCCAAAATGGAGGGGCGCTGGCCAGCCTGCCCCCGCCCCCCGCCGCCCCCCGCCGCCCCCCGCCGCCGCCCGCTGCCGCCCCAACCAGCGGCGGAGCAAGCAGCTTGGGGTGAAAACAGCGGCTGCGGGGGCGCCAAAATGGAGGGGGCGCTGGCCAGCCTGCCCCTCGCCCCCCGCCGCCGCAACCAGCGGCGAAAACCGCGGCGGCGCGGGGCGCCCGACGGGCAGGGGGCGGGGCACCATACGTCATGCGCAATGACGTCACGTGGCCCGCCCCCTCGCCTAGGGCGCCAAAAATCCTCAGCACCGGTCCTGTCTCTAGGGTAGCCTGACCTCAAGCTCTCTGGGACCCAAACCTTGTACTTTTCCCTGGAACAGACTGGCAGCTCAGTAAGCACTAGAGAGGGATGATGGGAGCTGTCATCCAACAATGGATGGAGGGTACCACATTGGCCAGCCCCCTCTCCCACTAGTTCTTCCACAGTATCTAGGGTTGCCATATTTCAAAAACTGAAAATCCGGACACAAAAGTTGTTGAACTTTTTTTTGTGTGACGTTGCTCAGTTTTTAAGCTATTTTTTTGGAAATACAAAAAGCAAACACTTCCGATATAGGCTTCCATACGCCTAGTTTTCCCCGGACATTTTAAACAACTTTCGAAAAATCGCCCGGACGCCATTTTTGGCGGCCTGATCCCGGCTACGTCTGGGAGATCAATTTGTTGCTGTGCCAAGGGATGTAAGGAGGCAGGGATTTCTGTCCATCACAGTAAGTGCTGCTTCCATTCTGCTACAGTTCAGCTCCTGCTAAAACCTCACCTTGCTCACTGCAATGGGCAAAACTCGCGCAATTAATTACGCAACCGATTCCAATACATTTCAGTGGGGGGGGGGGGAGGTAAGAGAAAAACAAAACCCTGCATTAAACAACACAATTATTTGCAGACTAAAAAAGAAAAGAAAAACAGTACAGTTCAGGTTGCAAATGCGATCATAGCATCATCGAATCCTAGAGTTGGAAGAGACCCCAAGGGCCATCCAGTCCAACCCCCTGCCAAGCAGGAAACACCATCCAAGCATTCCTGACAGGTGGCTGTCAAGCCTCTGCTTAAAGACCTCCAAAGAAGGAGACTCCACCACACTCCTTGGCAGCAAATTCCACTGCCTAACAGCTCTTACTGTCAGGAAGTTCTTCCTAATGTTTAGGTGGAATCTTCTTTCTTGTAGTTTGAAAATTTGCATCCCGCGCCGCCGCATCGGCGCACACGCGGGTCGCAATTTGGAGCTTCTGCGCATGCGCAAAGCACGATTTAGTGCTTCTGCGCATGCGCAAGAACTGAAACCTGGAAATAACGCGTTCTGTTACTTCCGGGTTCGGCGCGGTGCGCAACCCAAAATCTTGCAACCTGAAGCTGCCATAACCCGAGGTATGACTGTATTGGCAAAGGCTGCTCATATTTTCAAACAGTCTGCAAATATTCATATTCTGAGAACACTGCTCATATCCATCCCTGTGATTTCAGTTTCTGTCCTCTGACGAGCACGAAAATTGCAGCAGTTGCCTCTCCGCTTCTAGTCCTCATGTTTAAAGCTTTCTCACCCTGGTATCCCTTTCCTTCCCTGCCCACCCTGCTAGTTCCCTTATCACTGACAGGAGAAGCAAAGCCCAAGGGAAGGAAGGAGTTTCTCCACTACGAAGCCAAAGTACCCACCTCCCCCGCCCCCAAATTGCTTCATTTTCCCTTAATGGCCCATTTCCTTTAATGAACTCCCGAATGCCGGAAGCTCCCTACCACCATAATGAACCTTCCTAATCAAGGCACTATATGTGTGAGCGTACGTGTGTTGGGAATAATCACCAAGCGACTCAACCTCCCGTTTAGAAAGCGATGTGCTGAGCAATGGCTTCTGAGTTGCCCGTCTTGCGTCTAGACAATACAATCAGGAGGATCTCAAAAGCGGAATCTGGAAATATCTGTGCTATTTTCGAACTCCCCAAGGCCAGTGAGTCTTCCACTCTCCATCATTGCTCGGTGAAGGCATATCCTTGCCCTTAGGTTTTGGCTAACATTAGAAATGTTTCATGGGAGAAAAGCAATGACAAACCTAGACAGCATCTTAAAAAGCAAAGACATCACCTTGCCAACAAAGGTCCGTATAGTTAAAGCTATGGTTTTCCCAGTAGTGATGTATGGAAGTGAGAGCTGGACCATAAAGAAGGCTAATCGCAGAAGAATTGATGCTTTTGAATTATGGTGCTGGAGGAGACTCTTGAGAGTCCCATGGACTGCAAGAAGATCAAGCCTCTCCATTCTTAAAGAAATCAGCCCTGAGTGCTCATTAGAAGGACAGATCCTGAAGCTGAGGCTCCAGTACTTTGGCCACCTCATGAGAAGAGAAGACTCCCTAGAAAAGACCCTGATGTTGGGAAGGATTGAGGGCACAAGGAGAAGGGGACGACAGAGGATGAGATGGTTGGACAGTGTTCTTGAAGCTACTAACATGAGTTTGGCCAAACTGCGAGAGGCAGTGAAGGATAGGAGTGCCTGGCGTGCTCTGGTCCATGGGGTCACGAAGAGGCGGACACGACTGAATGACTGAACAGCAACAACAACATTAGAGACTTCCGGTCGGCGCGCCGGAGATGGCGGTCGGGGGGACAAGTCGCTCCTGACTTTCCCCCGTCAGACCGGGTAAAGGGGTGCTCGCGCCAGCGCCGCGACCCCCAAAACCCCCGGGAAGGGCGTCCCGGGACCTGGAGGACCCGCAAGAGCCCGGATGCCGGTCCCGGTCCCAGGGAGCTCTCAGCGGAGCTCTCTGGTGATCGGCCGGCGGAGCTCCAGGGTCCGCTTACAGCCCCGTCTGGCGAAGCTGCAAGACTGCCACGACCGAGCGCGCTGATTCCTCCTAATTCTTCAATTCGGAACTGTAAGTAACCTACAAGAAAAAACTTTTAAATTTTTGATCCATTCGGAACTTGGCTTGCGGGCGAAAATACGGAGGTCCGTCCCTTGCCATTGTGTAACAACGACAGGGCATTGTTGCACAGACTGAGAAGTTATGCCTGGAATTTGACACTTTGTTTCGGAGATTTAACCCTTGCGATCCCCCCCCGGTCCTAGGGGGCAGACGAAGTAAATTTAATTGCTAAGAGCAGGAGAAGTATTTTGGAGCCTTGGAACTTTTGAAAAATCTCTAAAAGTTTGGAAAAGTCAGAAAAGTTAGAAAAGAACTGTTTGCTAAAAATGGCGGTGAAACAGGATGTGGATTTGACAACATTGCTGGAGAAACTGAAAGAACTTAGAATGGATTACAAAGCTGGAGTGAAAGTACTGAGAGCTGAACTGGCTGCTGCTGGGAACAGCACTGTGACTGAGATAAAGCAAAGCATAAACAAAGGTCTGACTGGTCAGGACTCACAATTCAATTCCATGAACAGTGTCCTTGATGTGCCCAAACAAAGGAAGCCTACCCAGAAGACAACCAGCTGTAAAAGACTTATACATTTCAAACCAAGAGCTGTCACCATCATCAGGAAAAAGAGAATTACTAGGAGAATGGACAACAAATCACAGCTCAGCGTTAACCAGCGGAGAGGAAGATGTGACAATTTGGACCAAAAGTGGAAGGGAAGGCCAAAAATCTTTATGGACACTGTTTTGGATGTCACCCTGCAGCAAAGACACTGGGTTCCAAAGTGGGATCCTGCTGGAATAGGATGAACATTTATATAAAGTAACTGTTTTGTGGATTACTGGTTTTTGAATCCGGATTTGGAGGACATGATTATAGTATGATTTTAGAAAAATAATGATATAAGATTGATAATGAAGATAGTGATATAAGATTGATAATGATATAAGACTGAAAAATGAAGATTGATAAATAATGACATAAAATTGATAGGTATTATGCACGATAAGTTAAGATAAGTAATTTTGATGCTGAAATAGTCTGCGCCGGAGACTGGGGGGGGGAGCAGGAATTTGTTTAAAGTAAAAGATAAGATCATAAAAGATGTGAGTGGTTGGTAAGCGATTTGAAATTAATGAATTATGGAAATGTTAAAGATGTGGAAGTAGAAACCTGGTAAGAATGTAAATAATGATAAATGAAAACAATGAGGGGGGGCGTGAGGAAGTCATCAGAGAATGTATAAAATGTATGTGATCTGGCCTGAATCGGGGCTGGACAAAAATTGGAAAATCTAATAAAAATTATTATAAAAAAAAAAAAAAAAAAAGCAACAACAACATTAGAAAAAGGGGATAGGGCCCATTTTAGTGCTTCCGGCTTTCAATGAGATGTCGAGTCTTCATGATAGAGCAAATGTGGTGATGGCCCCCCAACTTGGATGGCTTTAAAAGAGCAGTAGACCAGTGTGTCATTGAAATTCTGCTCAATATTGATCCAGAGCAGAACTCCAATGTATAGTTAGCAGAGTAACAACTTAAACACTTTGCAGGATTCCCAAACAACAGACCAGAGGCAACTGATATTTCATTCAGCAGAGCCAGTGTGGTGTAGTGGTTAAGAGTGGTGGACTCATAATCCGGGGAACCGGGTTCACTTCCCCGCTCCTCCACATGCAGCTGCTGGGTGACCTTGGGCTAGTCCTACTTCTCTGAAGTGTCTCAGCCCCACTCACCTCACAGAGGGTTTGTTGTGGGGAAGGAAGGGAAAGGAGAATGTGAGCCGCTTTGAGACTCCTTCGGGGAGTGATAAAGCGGGAGATCAAATCCAAACTCCTCCTCCTCCTCCTCCTCCTCCTCCTCCTCCTCCTCTTCTTCTTCTTCTTCTTCTTCTTCGACCAGAGTCTAAAATACCCGTGCAGACTTGACACTTTCCCCCCAAAATACTGGGCACTGTAGTGTGCCCCTCACAGAGCTCCATTTCCCAGCGCCCTTTGCAAGCTACAGTTCCCAGAATTCTTTGAGGGAAAGTACACAGACTGAGCATGCTCAGCTGCCACAGAAGAATGCCTGTTGGAGGAGGGGGGATGGAAAAGGGGAGGTGAAATGGAGCCTCTTGGAAGGGGGCCTGGCAGGCTGGCCGGCATCCTAGACCACGGATCTAGGATGAGAGTCAGTGTGGTGTAGTGGTTAAGAGCGGTGGACTCGTAATCTGGGGAACCGGGTTCGCGTCTCCGCTCCTCCACATGCAGCTGCTGGGTGACCTTGGGCTAGTCCCACTTCTCTGAAGTCTCTCAGCCCCACTCACCTCACAGAGTGTTTGTTGTGGGGGAGGAAGGGAAAGGAGAATGTGAGCCGCTTGGAGACTCCTTCGGGGAGTGATAAAGCGGGATATCAAATCCAAACTCTACTCTTCTTCTGTCGAGGCCACAATCATAATGCCCAGTTCCGCAGAGTTACTTAGCTCATTGGAGTGAGTAATAACGTTATCCGCCACCAGCTCATTTGCCAGTGCGGCTGCTCCACTTTCCGCCCGCTTCTCCTTACAGCGCCACTAATTAACGGCCATGAACTTTTACGTGCCCTTTTTATGCTGCCAGAGACGGCGTTCTGTCCGCAATGCTCTAGCTTCCTTGCTGCTTTTATTGAGCCATTGGTGTGCCAGCTCTGGGTAAGGAGGAAGGGCAGGGAGAGGAGAAGGAGAGGACTGAGATGCACGCAGGTGACGCCGCAGCGATGCTTCGGCAATCCATGGAGAGTCTCTCCAGACTTTGGAGTTGTGGATTACGTGGGCTTCTCTCTGAAGTGGAACCGATGAGTTCAGTTACGCCGTTTCTTCATCTCCCAAGTTTCATACACGGGCAATTTGCCACGGCGCCGAACGCTTTCAATGCGTTTTATGCCCTCCCTTTTCCTCTGCATTACTGATGTGAAGCTCCACGCTAGGGCACCTGCTTGGCATGCAGAAGGTCTCAGGCTCAATCCCCAACAGCATCTTCAGGCAGGTCAGGGGGAAGTAGTTGAAGAGTGTTTCGCCTAAGGTGGGTCTCAAACCCATGGCCCTGGTAGGGGCACCCCGATTCCCCTCTCCACCAAGGAGGCCCCTTCCTTTGCTTCATGGCTTGGTCATCACTGGACACCTTGTTCATTCATTCATTCAATCTGAAACCATTAAATGTAAATGTAAAGGGACCCCTGACCATTAGGTCCAGTCACAGATGACTCTGTGGATTCTATGCCTGTTTTAAGGAACTAGTTCTTGTTCAGAGAACAGAACAGAACAGAACAGAACAGAACAGAACAGAACAGAGAGCAGAGGCGTAGCAAGCCCAGGTGGTACCCGGGGCGGAATTTTTTTCGCCCCCCCCCAACTTTGCCAGGGCACTGGCAGAGCTGCACCCAGTGGCATAGCAAGTCACCCCCCCAAAAAAATGATGGTGCCACTTTGCGAGGTGTGGGGTTTTTGTGTGTGTGTGTGTATTATCTCTTTTTTTCAATAAAGTTAAAATTTAATTTTAAAAATAAAAATAATAAAAATTTTAAAAAATATAAAATAAAATAAAATAAAAAAGTGTCACCCCCCCCCTCTGATGGTGCCACTTTGCGAGGTGTGGGGTTTTTTGTGTGTGTGTCTATTATCTCTTTTTTTCAATAAGGTTAAAAAAAACTTTAAAAAAATTAAAAATTTGTAAAAAGTGTCACCCCCCCGATGCTGCCACTTTGTGAGGTGTGGGGGTTGTGTGTGTGTCTATTATCTCTTTTTTCAAAAGTTAAAATTAAAAAAAAATATTATTTTAATTTTTTTTAATAATAAAATTATTTTTTATAAAAAAAGTGTCACCCCCCTCTGGGGTGGAACCCGGGGCGGCCCGCCCCCATCTCCCCCCTTGCTACGCCCCTGACAGAGAGAAAGCAAATTTGACAGATTTATACATTCCAACTGTGATATACCCCATCTTAGATTTCCTGCAATGCCCAAACGTCATTCTGGGACGTTGCAGGAAATTTTAAATACTGGGTGTCTCACAGTCACCTGAAACATGCAGAAACCAAGGAGAGGGGTGGGACAGGCGATACCTTTGCGAATGGTCTGAGACATAGCTGTCAACTTTCGGATTTGAAAATAAGGGATTTTTCCGGACTTTCGGATTTGAAAATAAGGGATGCCGCCAGGGCGGTGCAATGGCACTCGCCACCCTGCGCTCCAGAGGCTGCGCACGAACGGGTGAGCGAAAGAGCGAGCGCATAGACGGCAGGCAGGCTGTCTGTCTGGTTGGGCGTCAGGGTCTGGCTGCACAAGGCATGCAAGCTCCGCCCCCAGTCGGTCTCAGACTCCTTATTGGCAGCCGAGCAACGCAGCTGAGGAGCCTCCCTGGCCGGCAGGGAGGGAGAGGAGCTGCTTCCTTTGAAATCCGGGAAATTTAAGGGATATCAACAATCCGGGATAGCAGCGGGAAACGGCATTGGAATAAGGGAGTTTCCCGCAAAAAAAGGGAGGGTTGACAGCTATGGTCTGAGACGATGACTCTTTGATCCTTTCAGAAGGTGTGAGGTACATGGGGGCAATGAATTCAGGCAGCAAAGTGGACTCACGCGAACATGGCTATGCAATGGAGCAGAATCCCGAGAGATCGAGAACACATGCCGTTTCCATCGAGGAAGAAAGTGTGACTCCCTGTAGATCTCAAAAATCTTATTTATCGTAGCTGAGAAGCTGCGATGGGATCAGGAGGGGGGGGGTGTTAAGTGGAAGAGAGACTTGCAGTATGGTGTTAAAACCGACCAGCTAAGACCGTACAGATATTGGGAAGCAGAAAGACCTCGCCTTATCGCACCAAAGGAAACCGAGCCGGGAGATTCAGACCTCAGTTCCCCCCAGATGTAAGTCAGACAGATAAATCTTTGATGAACAAGGCTGAGCAAAAAGCTATTTGATCTGAGGCAGAGATAAAAAGACGCAGCACAGAGCGCTCGGCAAAGCTGGAAGATGGGTCTCTTCCCTTCCTCTCCTTCGGAACCCTTGTTACACATAATGCATTTGGAAATTGCTGGGAGAGCTATCTGCCACGAATGGGGGCCACGTTCGACAAGGCCCTGCACTGCGGGTGGGGAGGGGGAAATGGGGCTGTGGTGAGAATGAGTGGGGTGAGTTGGAGGCATGCCAGGGGAGGGGAAGCAGATGTGGGGATGAGCCCCACTCTTCTATATAAAGCAATGGCAAAGTCCTTGAATGCCCACAGATCTGCGTCGACCCCAAATTTGCACAGCCCCAGCATAAAGGTAAAGGGACCCCTGACCGTTAGGTCCAGTCGCAGACAACTCTGGGGTTGTGGCGCTCATCTCGCTTTACTGGCCGAGGGAGCCTGCGTACAGCTTCCAGGTCATGTGGCCAGCATGACTAAGCCGCTTCTGGTGAACCAGAGCAGCGCACGGAAACGCCGTTTACCTTCCCGCTGGAGTGGTACCTATTTATCTACTTGCACTTTGACGTGCTTTCGAACTGCTAGGTGGGCAGGAGCTGGGACTGAGCAACGGGAGCTCACCCCGTCGCGGGGATTCGAACCGCCGACCTTCTGATGGGCAAGCCCTAGACTCTGTGGTTTAACCCACAGCGCCACCCGCGTCCCACACCCAATTCAGGGTGGGCTTCAAAGGCTCTGGAGGTCAGAATTCAATTGCTTCTAAAGTTACCACGAGGACTTGCTAAAGCAGGTGGGTTCCCCCCCCCTAAAAACCCTTAAAACCAGTGTGGTGTAGTGGTTAAGAGTGGTAGTCCTGTAATCTGGTGAACCGGGTTCGCGTCTCCGCTCCTCCACATGCAGCTGCTGGGTGACCTTGGGCTAGTCACCCTTCTCTGAAGTCTCTCAGCCCCACTCACCTCACAGAGGGTTTGTTGTGGGGGAGGAAGGGAAAGGAGAATGTGAGTCGCTTTGAGACTCCTTTGGGTAGTGACAAAGCGGGATATCAAATCCAAACTCCTCAAACTCTTCTTAAAACAAGCAGGCAAATAACGACCTTTGCCTGCTGCTGATTTTGTCCCTGCATCCCATTTGGACCTAGAGGGCTTCTCTGTTGCTTGACCTTGTTTCGTTTGGACTCTGTTGGATTTGCAGCTCACAAGCATTTTAATGCATTTCCTCCCCTCCAATATACACATTTTTGTATGCAATATAGCCCAACAAAGTGCATTTTCTCAGCATTCACATTTTCCCTAAGTTAATGCATTTTTGTATGTTTTTTTTTAAAAAACCAATATAGGCATTTTAAGCACACTATGCACCACATACTCCTTAGCTGTCCTTTTTATTCTTCGCTCAGGAGTAAGTTTCTTGCTCCATATTTAATGGGAAGCGCGGATGATGCCAATGAAACCAAACTGAGATTTCTACTGAATGACGAAGATCCATCTAGATCACTTACTGTTGCCAGATATCTGAACAGTGTCTTATCTCTAAAGAAGAAAAAAGGGCTTCGGTATGGTCCGGAGAACCCCTCTAAACCAGGAGTCACAATACGGAAATAGAAAGACGGACAGTCTGTGCTTTTTATTCAGTAACGAGCAGGGGGTGTCGCTCCGTGCCAGCCTCTGTCGAAAGTCATAAATATTATATGTTGTCTTGGAACTGTGTTTTTATGTGTTGGGCCAATGGCCGTAAATAAAATTACTTACTTACTTACTTAAGCACACTATGATATTAAATGCATTTTTGCACACATTGCTTGGCTGGAGAACTGCATTGCAAAATTCAGGAAATTTCAAAGACTCTCAGCAGCCTCTGCCCCGTCCCCCCCTTCCTGATTCCTCGAACAATCAAGGGACCAGACAGCTATGGCACCCAACTGCAAGAAAAACCAAGTGAAGGAATAGAGATTTTACAGCCTGCATCTTTGCTAACCCAAACATTGCATGATTCTTTTGGTACGGAAAGCAAGTTCTTTTCCTTTTTAAAGTTCTTTCCCCTCTTTGTTTTACTGCCAGCAGATGGAGACTTGTTTGCTGTGACTTCTGTAAACTCCGTGAGTAAAACATTCACTTATTTGCAAAGCTAAGGGTCTGGGATTTATTCAAGCCTAGGTATTTTCAAGGGTAATGCTTGGTTAAAGGTGGATGAGGACAGATGCAAATCTAACCAAGTTTTAATGTGCTTGGAGCAGTCACCATTGTGCTTAACTCTTGCTACGAGAAAGCTAGAATCTCTCTTCCAGACCTCTCTCCCCAAGAATTTAGGGGGTGCTGCTGGCTTTTGCATTCCCCCCTCCTAAACTCTCTCCAGCCCCTTGACATTTCCTGGTGCGCATAACCTCCCCCTGCCAGCTGCTTACAGGTCAAAAAGGTCATTGTGTTACCGAACTTAGCTGCTCCTTCCACAGGGATATAAATCCATATCTTACTGTCAGATAAAGTCACCGTTGGGGGAAAGAAAATCCTGCTCAGAATCGTTGATAGGGCAGCCCCGGGTGAGTGACGCTTGTGAATTTTAATTCAGGAAGGAAGAGCAGATGTCGAACGGAGCCAGAGGGTGGAGGAGGAGCGAGGCAGCTGCTGTTTCTCCAAGAACTTGGGTTGCCTGCAGAGGAGAGGAGCTCAGACTGCTAAGATCTCTCCCAACCGATTCGGGACTACATAGCCGCAAAAGAGGAAATCCATGTAAAGCCCACTGCTACTCTTCTTGCCTTCTTGCCAGTGTGGTGTAGTGGTTAAGAGCAGTAGTCTCGTAATCTGGTGAACCGGGTTTGCGTCTCCGCTCCTCCACATGCAGCTGCTGGGGTGACCTTGGGCTAGTCCCACTTCTCTGAAGTCTCTCAGCCCCACTCACCCCACAGAGTGTTTGTTGTGGGGGGAGGAAGGGAAAGGAGAATGTGAGCCGCTTGGAGACTCCTTCGGGGAGTGATAAAGCGGGATATCAAATCCAAACTCCTCCTCCTCCTCCTCTTCTTCTTCTTCTTCTTCTCCCCCCCCCTCCCAAGGAGCTTAGAGTGGTGTGCCAAAGTTGTCACAGACTCAGAGATGGTAGTGACATCTCTGGTTCCCAGAAGCCGGAGGTCCCTCTGGGTGGGCGGTCCCAGTTCCTAGGAAATAGGTGGGCAACCCTGTCCTTGGGGCTGATCTCCTGTTGAAGGAACAGGGTCATCGTCTGGGACTATTCCTAGGGGCTTATGACCAGCTTAGGCTGGGTGGCCAGCTACCCTCACTTCTGGACCAGAGAGCCAGTGTGGTGTAGTGGTTCAGAGCGCTAGACTCGTAATCTGGGGAACCGGGTTCGCGTCTCCTCTCCTCTGCATGCAGCTGCTGGGTGACCTTGGGCTAGTCCCACTTCTCTGAAGTCTCTCAGCCCCATTCACCTCACAGAGAGTTTGTTGTGGGGGAGGAAGGGAAAGGAGAATGTGAGCCGCTTGGAGACTCCTTCGGGTAGTGATAAAGCGGGATATCAAATCCAAACTCTTCTTCTGTCTCACAGCGACATGAAGGGTGGGTAACCTCAGGAACTGGATGCAGCCCTCCAGAACTCCTTGGAGAAAAATCTGGGTTATAAATGCAAGCTCAATGAGTTCCCAGCCAAAAACCTGAGCTGGTTCAGATGAAGATGAAGATGCACAAGTGTGGGAAGGCAACTGGGATGATGATGATGCGGACGATGATTTCTCCAATCAGCTAAGAGCTGAATAATAATAATAATAATAATAATAATAATAATAATAATAATGTATTTACTGTATACCCTGCCCATCTGGCTGGGTTTCCCCAGCCACTCTGGACGGCTCCCAACAGAATATTAAAAACAGGATAAAACATCAAACATTAAAAGCTTCCCTAAACAGGGCTGCCTTCAGATGTCTTCTAAAAGTCAGATAGTTGTTTATTTCCTTGACATCTGATGGGAGGGCGTTCCACGGGGCGGGCGCCACCACCGAGAAGGCCCTCTGCCTGGTTCCCTGTAACCTCACTTCTCGCAGGGAGGGAACCGCCAGAAGGTGGCGGTTATCTCGTTGAAGTTCAGTCTATGTGTTCTCCGTTTGCCCCTCCCATTTTTGTCTTCGTTTCTACAACTGTTTATTACTACTATTTTAGTCTATGAGGTTCTTTGTCCTGATTTTGTCAATGGCCTTCTTCGATGTGTAGTGGTGGGCTGTATGTTTGTTTTTATAGGAGCACGTTTGTATCTGTGGAAGGTGTGGTATCTGGCCTGAAATGTGAGTAGCGGCGTTGTCATCTGGCCTCTATCTATAGCCGGTCGAGGTAGCGTCGCAAATCGCGAAAATGGTGATTCCTCCCAGCGTGGTTCTATACCCGCCGGCGGAGCCAGCAGTAGTGTTTGTGGGCGGTCTGTCTGTCGATTGGATGGTGGTAGTGACGTTGGGAAAGGAGGAGGAGGGGTCAGAAACAGGTGTGTTGTGCTGTGCTGGTTAACGTCCACTGGAGGGCGCTATATTTTTATGCACAAAATCACATTTTTACCTGAGAAAGGTGTGGTATTTGTGCAATGTAAATAATATGATCACTCCTACATGGACATGGAACGTTGTGTCCAAATTTGAACGGAATCGATCAAGGGGTTACGGAGAAAGGCGATAGTTAACAAACATCCAACTTGAACGATTATATATATATATATATATATATATATATATATATATATATATAAAGACATGAGGTATTTCCTTTCTTCAAACCATTATTTGGAAGCTTCTTTTGCTTTCGACGGTCTGTCCTGTGTTATTTTGCTGTGCTCTTTGCCCTGGGATCGAGGGGCGGTCAAAGAAGCACACCCGCCTCTTCCTGCTCCTTCTGCAGGGAGGGATTGGCCAACGCCAATGACCTGGATGGTTGCTGGGTGTGGCTATCGCTTGCCGAGGAATCCACTTTGCAGGCATCTTCCCTTCCCTGGCAGTTTGCGTAGCAACTCGCTTAGCAACCCGTCAGCTGTTCAGCCTTTCTCTTTCTCTCTCTTAAAAAAAATAAAAAATAAAAACAGCTTGCTATCTTCGACTGAATGTCAAGAAAAATCCAGAGGAAGGGAGAGCAGGAAAGGGAGATGGGAGGAATGCTAATCGCCTCATAACACTGAATTGGTTTCCAGAAGTTACCTCATTTGACCCCCCCTCGGTCCAAAGGCTTGCCAGCCCCCCTCCCAATTATTCTGCGATTTCACACGGCCCTTGGACTAATAGGCTGTACTGAGAGATCTCTGGAATAAAGGCAGGATATTATTATTATTATTTTATATACCGGTGTGTGTATATATATATATATATATATATATATATATATATATATATGAATAAATTCACATGGTTGGGGGAAAAGGGAATGAGAAAGATAAGGGATGCATAGCTGTCAATCTTCCCTTTTTTTACAGGAAACTCCCTTATTCCAGCGCCGTTTCCCGCTGCTATCCCGGATTGTTAGATATCCCTTACATTTCCCGGATTTCAAAGGAAGCAGCTCCTCTCCCTCCCTGCCGGCCAGGGAGGCTCCTCAACTGCGTTGCTCGGCTGCGTTGCTCACCAATAGTTACAGAGAATAGGATGTCATTAGACAACAGCACTGTTTGTCAAATATAGCGGACGCTCGGGTTGCGAACATGATCCGTGCGGGAGGCGTGTTAGCACCCCGCGCTGCTGTGCCTGCGCACGCGCGTGATGCAATTCGGCGCTTCTGCGTGATTTAGCACTTCTGCGCATGTGCGAGCGTGATCTAGCGCTTCTGCGCATGCGCAGAAACCCGGAAGTAACCGGTTTCATTACCTCCGGGTTTGGCATGGTGCGCAACCCGAAATCGCGCAACCGTAACCCGAGGTATGACTGCGATCGAAAAAACCAAAACCAAAAGGCTCCCACTCTCCCATAAATGGTGTGTCGCGTTGATCTCTCGTTTTCGCTGTTAACTTTTCCAGTTCTGCAAAGTGTGAATTTCGAAGAGGAGCTGATTATTTTTGGAAAGCATGAATCAGGTAGGTTCACCTTCAAATGCAAACTGGGCTGGGGGGGGGAAATAATCACCCCCATCCCCACCGAAGGAGATTGCCCATTAAAAGTCATAAAAGCTGCTAGGAGAAAGTGACTCTGTGCCGCTGTCCAGGCTGTTGAATTAGGTGCTCATTTCTGCTTGAGACATTGGCAAACCTTGGTTTTAAATCACCATTAATAGGCTCAGGTTCCACCTAGGAGGCAGGGTAAGGTAGCTATTTTTTTATTAACCCCTTTGGAGCTGGTATGGTGGAGAGCCGGTGTGGAAGGCTCAGGGGAAAAATACCTTTGCCAGAGGGCATAAAAAGGTAAAGGTAAAGGGACCCCTGACCATTAGGTCCAGTCGCGGACGATTCTGGGGTTGCGGCGCTCATCTCGCTTTATTGGCCGAGAGCCGGCATACAGCTTCCGGGTCATGTGGCCAGCAGGACTAAGCCGCTTCTGGTGAACCAGAGCAGCGCACGGAAACGCCGTTTACCTTCCCGCCGGAGCAGTACCTATTTATCTACTTGCATTTTGACGTGCTTTCGAACTGCTAGGTTGGCAGGAGCAGGGACAGAGCAACGGGAGCTCACCCCGTCGCGGGGATTCGAACCTCCGACTTTCTGATCGGCAAGCCCTAGGCTCTGTGGTTTAACCCACAGCGCCACCCGCGTCCCATCCATAAATAGCACAAGCCAAAACACAATCCAACCTGTAGATTTAAGTATCTGTCCACAGTCGCCCCTAAATGGCTTCAGTCCAGTATACCTGAAGGAGCGTCTCCACCCCCATCGATCTACCCAGACACTGAGGTCCAGCGCTGAGGGCCTTCTGGAGGTTCCCTCACTACGAGAAGCCAAGTTACAGGGAACCAGGCAGAGGGCCTTCTCAGTAGTGGCGCCCGCCCTGTGGAACGCCCTCCCAGCAGAGGTCAAAGAGATAAACAACTATCTGACATTCAGAAAATACCTGAAGGCAGCCCTGTTTAGGGAAGTTTTTAACCTGTGATATTTTAATGTATTTTAATATCTGTTGGAGGCCGCCCAGAGTGGCTGGGGAAACCCAGCCAGATGGGCGGGGTATAAATAATAAATTATTATTATTATTATTATTATTATTACTTGTTATCAGAGGCCCAGAATCCACATTCCTTTGTAAGAAAATATGAAATAAATAAATATGAAAATATGAAATAAAGTCAAACCATTTTTGCAGGTAAAATAAAAATAAAAAAATCAATGTTTTGGGGGGGTGTGACAAGAAATTTTCCGCACCGGGTATCACCTGACCTTGCTACGCCACTGGGCCACCTGCTACGCCACTGGTCCAGCCCTGTCTCTTGCAGGAGCAAATTCCACAGTTTAACTGTGTCTGGTGTGAAATTGCCTCTGGGAAGCCCGCAAACAGAGTACAGGGAACACAATCATTTTCTACTCAAGATTCCCAGGAAAGGGTTAGTTACAGGCATCCTGTCTCTGATCCTGGGGGCTGCTGAGAGCTGTTATATTCACCAGGGATGGGTAGGCTTGGACACATATGTCTGTTTCTGTTCCAGGTCACTTTTCCTTTCCATGTGGCCATTCATAAGGCCGCTCTATTTCTGCATCAATCGACAAAAATTGCATTGCACTTGTACATTTCTCATCCAGTTTGCAACCCGCGCCGCTGCATCTGCACACACGAGTGACGCAATCCGGCGCTTCTGCGCATGCGCAAAGTACTATTCAGTGCATTTGCGCATGCGCGAGCACCAAAACCTGGAAGTAACCCGTTCCGGTACTTCCGGGTTCGGCGTGTCCGTATCCCCAAAACGCACAATCCGCAGCAAGCGCAACCCGAGGTATGACTGTATTGTGCACTTTCTGAAACAACACCCGAAACGGAGCTATCCTTTGAAATTTGCACTTCTCCGGCTTCTGCACGGAGAGGAAGGTGGATCATCTTAACAGGGAAGAGATGGGGAGTTGTTGGAGCTTAGCCGAAGCGCTCTGTTGGGGCTCCTTAAATCGGTGCACCCGATGCTTTCAGAGATGGCAAAGCTGGAATCTCTCAAGCTCCCAGAAAGGTTCTTAATTGTGCCAGGAAGACAACAGGAACTGAAGTTGCCAGCTTCCCAGGGGCTCATCCTCTGGAGGGCAAGGTGGCTGAATAATCAGGCTTTCAGCCTGTGTGTTTTTTAAAACAGCAACACAACAGAGTTGCGTCGCCGCTGTCCCGGGGGACCTTCCCCCTCCGATCTTCCTCACTCGTATCTGTGAATGGATACTTAATACTTTGCTCCTTCTGGGGGAGCTTCCGACACGGGGCCATTTGATGCTGCAGCAGAGGGGAAGGCGGCGTTTAGCACCCAACACCGCCACCCCTTTGCAATCCCCAAAGGAGTCCCAGCAGCTACGAAGGCGGGTGGTTTCCTGGGGATTGTGATTCCGGCACAAAGCTGTCAACTTTCAGATTTGAAAATAAGGGATTTTCCCCAACTTTTGGATTTGAAAAGAAGGGATGCCGCCAGGGCGGTGCAATGGCACCAAGTAGCCTCACCACCCTGCGCTCCAGAGGCTGCGCGCGAACGGGTGAGCGAAAGAGCGAGCGCGTAGACGGCAGGCAGGCTGTCTGTCTGGTTGGGCGTGAGGATCTGGCTGCACAAGGCATGCAAGCTCCACCCCCAGTCGGTCTCAGACTCCTGATTGGCAGCCGAGCAACGCAGCTGAGGAGCCTCCCTGGCCGGCAGGGAGGGAGAGGAGCTGCTTCCTTTGAAATCCGGGAAATTTAAGGGATAGCAACAATCCGGGATAGCAGCGGGAAACGGCATTGGAATAAGGGAGTTTCCCGCAAAAAAAGGGAGGGTTGACAGCTATGTTCTGGCAAGGAATGAAGAGCAAGCGCTCCAAAATTCACATGGCTCTTTGTCCTGTGTAAAGGTAAAGGGACCCCTGACCGTTAGGTCCAGTCGCAGACGACTCTGGGGCTGCAGCGCTCATCTCGCTTTACTGGCCGAGGGAGCCGGTGTACAGCTTCCGGGTCATGTGGCCAGCATGACTAAGCCGCTTCTGGCGAACCAGAGCAGTGCACGGAAGCACGGGTGGCGCTGTGGTCTAACACAGTGTTTCTCAACCCTGTGCCTCCAGATGTTTTTGGCCTACAACTCCCATCATCCCTGACCACTGGTCTTGCTAGCGAGGGATGATGGGAGTTGTAGGCCAAAAACATCTGGAGGCACAGGGTTGAGAAACACTGGTAACACTATGTTCTGTAACTACAAGCCAAAGTCTAATCCTTCAAGGATTATACAGTTATACTGACTGGAGTAACATCCCCCTGCCTGTGCCCACTCTAGGGAAACCAGGAATGTTGTATTTGGCTGCACCAATGGATTACATCCCACACCTTCCTCCTTGAAATCAAGCCTGATGAGGAACGGTTGAAGGAGCTGGGTTATGTTTTGCCTGGAAAAGTGGAGATGATAGGTAAAGGTAAAGGGACCCCTGACCATTAGGTCCAGTCGTGACCAACTCTGGGGTTGCAGCGCTCATCTCACTTTATTGGCCGAGAGCCGGCGTACAGCTTCCGGGTCATGTGGCCAGCATGACAAAGCCGCTTCTGGCAAACCAGAGCAGCGCACGGAAACGCCGTTTACCTTCCCGCCGGAGTGGTACCTATTTATCTACTTGCACTCTGACGTGCTTTCGAACTGCTAGGTTGGCAGGAGCTGGGACCGAGCAACGGGAGCTCACCCCGTCGCAGGGATTCGAACCGCCGACCTTCTGATCAGCAAGCCCTAGGCTCTGTGGTTTAACCCACAGCGCCACCTGGGTCCCTAGTGGAGATGATAGCCAACTTCAAATATATCAAGGGCTGTCATGTGGAAGAGGAAACAAGCTGGTTTTGTCCTGTTCTGGAAGGGAGGATCCGAACCAATGGCTTCAAGTTACCAATGGCTTCAAGTTACATGAAAGGAGACAGGAAGACCTTTCTGAAAGCAAGAGCTGTTTGACAGTGAAACGGACTCCCTCGGAAGGTGGTGGGCTCTCTTTCCTTCGAGGTTTTTAAGCAGAGGTTGGATGAAGTAGAAGAAGAGTTTGGATTTGATATCCCGCTTTATCACTCCCCGAAGGAGTCTCCAAGCGGCTCACATTCTCCTTTCCCTTCCTCCCCCACAACAAACACTCTGTGAGGTGAGTGGGGCTGAGAGACTTCAGAGAAGTGGGACTAGCCCAAGGTCACCCAGCAGCTGCATGTGGAGGAGAGGAGACGCGAACCCGGTTCCCCAGATTATGAGTCTACCGCTCTTAACCACTACACCACACTGGCTTTCTGCCGATAAGAGCTGTTTGACCGTGGGATGTAAGGTGGTGAACTCTCCTTCCTTGGAGGTTTCTAAGCAGAGGTTGGGTGGCCATCTGTCACGGATGCTTTAGCTGAGATTCCCGCATTGCAGGGGGTTGGACCAGATGACCCTTGGGGTCTGTTCCAACGCTACGATTCTATGATAACTGCACACCCATGATCTCTAACCACTGGCTGACAGGCCCAGAGGGGTTTCAGAGGCAGGGCTTGTCCCCAGGGCTACCAGTAGATGCCCAGGACTGAAACAAGAAGAGGAGTTTGGATTTGATATCCCGCTTTATTACTCCCCGAAGGAGTCTCAAAGCGGCTCACATTCTCCTTTCCCTTCCTCCTCCACAACAAACACTCTGTGAGGTGAGTGGGGCTGAGAGACTTCAGAGAAGTGGGACTAGCCCAAGGTCACCCAGCAGCTGCATGTGGAGGAGAGGAGACGTGAACCCGGTTCCCCAGATTACAAGTCTACCGCTCTTAACCATCTGTCCATCTGTCAGAGATGCTCGTGATTCCTGCAACTGCAAGGGGGTTGGACTAGATGACCCAAAAGTTACCTCACAGGCAGAGGGCCTTCTCGGTAGTGGCACCCGCCCTGTGGAATGCCCTCCCACCAGATGTCAAAGAGAACAACAACTGCCAGAGTTTTAGAAGACATCTGAAGGCAGCCCTGTTGAGGGAAGCTTTTAATGTTTAATAGATTACTGCATTTTAATGTTCTGTTGGAAGCCGCCCAGAGTGGCTGGGGAAACACAGCTAGATGGGCAGGGTATAAATAATAAATTATTATTATTATTATTATTAATTATTATTATTATTATTTTGTTCAGTCGTTCAGTCGTGTCCGACTCTTCATGACCCCATGGACCAGAGCACGCCAGGCACGCCTATCCTTCACTGCCTCTCGCAGTTTGGCCAAACTTATGTTAGTAGCTTCGAGAACACTGTCCAACCATCTCATCCTCTGCCGTCCCCTTCTCCTTGTGCCCTCCATCTTTCCCAACATCAGGGTCTTTTCTAGGGAGTCTTCTCTTCTCATGAGGTGGCCAAAGTACTGGAGCCTTAACCTCAGGATCTGTCCTTCTAGTGAGCACTCAGGGCTGATTTCTTTAAGAATGGAGAGATTTGATCTTCTTGCAGTCCATGGGACTCTCAAGAGTCTCCTCCAGCACCATAATTCAAAAGCATCAATTCTTCGGCGATCAGCCTTCTTTATGGTCCAGCTCTCACTTCCGTACATCACTACTGGGAAAACCATAGCTTTAACTATACGGACCTTTGTTGGCAAGGTGATGTCTTTGCTTTTTAAGGTGCTGTCTAGGTTTGTCATTGCTTTTCTCCCAAGAAGCAGGCGTCTTTTAATTTTGTGACTGTTGTTGTTGTTGTTGTTGTTGTTGTTGTTATTATTATTATTATCCCAAGTATACAATACTGTGATTCTGTCGCATTCTCTTCTTCCCTTTGCAAAATCCTTTTGGGTCGCTGAAGTGTTCAATGGGCTCTCTAGAACTCGAGAGTGGCTCGTACTGATGGCTGTACAGAGATTGAGCACCCCCCACTCCCCCAACAGCCCCCACCCTCGCACTCGCACCCCCTTCCTCCTTTCCGTCAAAGCTGAATGGCAGTTTCTGAAGCTTGTTTCTGAAGGACGCCGGCCTTTGGCCAAAGAGAAAAAAAGGCGCCACAAAAGAAGTCACAATAGCTCTGAATTGGCTGAGAGCGTGAATGAAACACAGAGAGAATAAATCATGGAAAGGAAGCCCTGCACGGGTTCAAGACTGGGACCTGTGTCTAGGGAGGGAGAGAGTGGAGCGGCAGGTGGTGGGTGGTCCTGTCCTTCAGGATTCTTTCCTCCATGGAAAAAAATGGGATGCTGGGTACCTCTGCCAGCCTGCCTGGGGCTACGGGGTGGGGGCTTTTCATTTGGGTTGCCGTTAGGGATGAAGGAGAAATTCAACTTTTACGTAGTTCCATTTAAAGGCGAGCCTAGCAGATTTGCACTTTCACACACACACAAAGACAAGAACTGACGGTAAGAGCTCTTTGACAGTGGAGCAGACTCCCTCAGAAAGTGGTGGACTCTCCTTCGCCGGAGCGATACCTCAAGGGCCGCCTCTCTCCATACGGACCCTGAGATCATCTCCAGAGGAGAAGGGGACGACAGAGGACGAGATGGTTGGACAGTGTTCTCGAAGCGACCAACATGGGTCTGACCAGACTGCGGGAGGCAGTGGAAGACAGGAGTGCTTGGCGTGCTCTGGTCCATGGGGTCACGAAGAGGCGGACATGACTGAATGACTAAACAACAACAACAACAGGCAGATAGATAGATAGATAGATAGATAGATAGATAGATAGATAGATGATAGATAGGCAGTGGAAGACAGGAGTGCCTTGCGTGCTCTGGTCCATGGAGTCACGAAGAGGCGGACACGACTAAACGACTAAACAACAACAACAACAGGCAGATAGATGATAGATAGATAGATAGATAGATAGATAGATAGATAGATAGGCATTGGAAGACAGGAGGGCCTGGCCTGCTCTGGTCCAGGGGGTCACGAAGAGGCGGACACGACTAAACGACTAAACAACAACAACAGGCAGATGATAGATGATAGATAGATAGATAGATAGATAGATAGATAGATAGATAGATAGGCAGTGGAAGACAGGAGTGCCTGGTGTGCTCTGGTCCAGGGGGTCACGAAGAGGCGGACACGACTAAACGACTAAACAACAACAACAGGCAGATGATAGATAGATAGATAGATAGATAGATAGATAGATAGATAGGCAGTGGAAGACAGGAGTGCCTGGTGTGCTCTGGTCCAGGGGGTCACGAAGAGGCGGACACGACTAAACGACTAAACAACAACAATAACAGGCAGATAGATGATAGATAGATAGATAGGCAGTGGAAGACAAGAGTGCCTGGCGTGCTCTGGTCCATGGGGTCACGAAGAGGCGGACACGACTAAACGACTAAACAACAACAACAACAGGCAGATAGATGATAGATAGATAGATAGGCAGTGGAAGACAGGAGTGCCTGGCGTGCTCTGGTCCAGGGGGTCACGAAGAGGCGGACACGACTAAACGACTAAACAACAACAACAACAGGCAGATAGATGATAGATAGATAGATAGATAGATAGGCAGTGGAAGACAGGAGTGCCTGGTGTGCTCTGGTCCAGGGGGTCACGAAGAGGCGGACACGACTAAACGACTAAACAACAACAACAACAACAGGCAGATAGATAGATAGATATATAGATAGGCAGTGGAAGACAGGAGTGCCTGGCGTGCTCTGGTCCAGGGGGTCACGAAGAGTCGGACACGACTAAACGACTAAACAACAACAACAACAACAACAGGCAGATAGATGATAGATAGATAGATAGATAGATAGATAGATAGATAGATAGATAGATAGATAGATGATAGGCAGTGGAAGACAGGAGGGCCTGGTGTGCTCTGGTCCAGGGGGTCACGAAGAGGCGGACACGACTCAACGACTAAACAACAACAGACCATTGCCAAGAGCTGCCCACCACAGCAGTTCTTCTCTCCTGCTCACCCTGAATTGTGCCGCAGCCCTGACTCGAAAGCCCTTGTTGCATCCATCCCAGCTCAGGGAGAGGACGCCTGCTTCGAGGGCGGCCGCGGAGCTGTGAGCTTGGAAGGAAACCCAAGTGAGATGCCACTTCAGAGAGACGAAAGGCAACTCATTTACAGAAAGCCTTTCCTTTCCGCTCGGCAGATTTGCAGCCCTGCCGGGACCTCACCCCCGGGCCAGCTTTTACACCCTCCTTAACTCATTTATTGCCTCGGTTTAAACGGTTCCCTTTTAGTTAACCCAGGAGCCGTCAGAAGCCCTTGACTTCCCTGCATTCTCCTTCTCCTCCCTTGGTCCCCAGAGAAATCGCTTTGTGGATGTTCGCCGCTGACTCAGCTCCGCGCTCAGGGCTGCCTGTATTCCTCTGGATGGAGGCTGCAACTGAGAGCCACGTCTAGCGCTGGGCCCTCACCGGCACCAGGTGGGCGCCGCAGAATCACCGCTTCCCCCCAATTCTCTCCCCCCCACCTTCTCTGAAATCTGGAGGTTTCTTTTCCCCAAAGGCCCACTTCTCCAGCTGCTTCCTTTAAAATAAAAATGAAAAAGAACAAAAAGGGGGAAAGCCAGCTAGCCAGCAGCTGCCTGGAGTTGATGGATTGAAAGCCAATCCGTTTAGACAGGGTATCAAACTACTCTTTCCCCGCAGATCCCCAGATACGACAATTCATGGCTCGAGACCTGTCTTTATCAGCAGTCTTCGGATCTGCTTTTTTGCTCCGCCACCGAGGGAAGGGTTTGCAAGACCCTCTGTCCACAGGGCGTGGGGTTAGGTTTAAGGTGGTGGTATTCTCCCCAATGGGAGAGGGTGGCGCTCTGGGTTAAACCTCAGAGCCTAGGGCTTGCCGATCAGAAGGTCACCGGTTCGAATCCCCGCCACGGGGTGAGCTCCCATTGCTCGGTCCCAGCTCCTGCCAACCTAGCAGTTCGAAAGCACGCCAGCACAAGTAGATAAATAGGTACCACTGTGACGGGAAGATAAACGGCGTTTCATGCGCTCTGGCTTCCGTCATGGTGTCCCGTTGCTCCAGAAGCAGTTTCGTACTGCTGGCCACATGACCCAGAAAGCTGTCTGTGGATAAACACCAGCTCCCTTGGCCTGAAAGCGAGATAAGCTCTTAGTCTCCTCTGACTTAACCGTCCAGGGGTCCTTTAAAGGTAAAGTTACCCCTGACCATTAGGTCCAGTCGTGTCGGACTCTAGGGTTGCGGCGCTCATCTCGCTTTATTGGCCGAGAGCCGGCGTACAGCTTCCAGGTCATGTGGCCAGCATGACAAAGCTGCTTCTGGCGAACCAGAGCAGCGCACGGAAATGCCGTTTACCTTCCCCCCGGAGCGGTTCCTATTTATCTACTTGCACTTTGACGTGCTTTCGAACTACTAGGTTGGCAGGAGCTGGGACCGAGCAACGGGAGCTCACCCCGTTGCAGGGATTCGAACCGCCGACCTTCTGATCGGCAAGCCCTAGGCTCTGTGGTTTAACCCACAGCGCCACCTGGGTCCTAGCGCTTTACCTTATACCTTAACCTTAGCCTCCATTCCTACTGGAGTCTCTTCCCCCTCTACATTCCTGCACTACTAACATTTCCTGCCACCAGCATGTACAGTAGCTCCTCTCATCTCTAGGTGTGCGAGGTTTACCAGCCAAACTGACCATTTCCTTCCCTCACAGGAGCTGAACTACAATCAGGAGCTGCCTGAGCTGGGAACATGTTGTTGTTCAGTCGTTCAGTCGTGTCCGACTCTTCGTGACCCCATGGACCAGAGCACGCCAGGCACGCCTATCCTTCACTGCCTCTCGCAGTTTGGCCAAACTCATGTTAGTAGCTTCGAGAACACTGTCCAACCATCTCATCCTCTGCCGTCCCCTTCTCCTTGTGCCCTCAATGTTTCCCAACATCAGGGTCTTTTCCAGGGAGTCTTCTCTTCTCCTGAGGTGGCCAAAGTACTGGAGCCTTAACCTCAGGATCTGTCCTTCTAGTGAGCACTCAGGGCTGATTTCTTTAAGAATGGATAGGTTTGATCTTCTTGCAGTCCATGGGACTCTCAAGAGTCTCCTCCAGCACCATAATTCAAAAGCATCAATTCTTCGGCGATCAGCCTTCTTTATGGTCCAGCTCTCACTTCCGTACATTACTACTGGGAAAACCATAGCTTTAACTATACAGACCTTTGTTGGCAAGGTGATGTCTTTGCTTTTTAAGATGCTGTCTAGGTTTGTCATTGCTTTTCTCCCAAGAAGCAGGCGTCTTCTAATTTCGTGACTGCTGTCACCATCTGCAGTGATCATGGAACCCAAGAAAGTGAAATCTCTCACTGCCTCCATTTCTTCCCCTTCTATTTGCCAGGAGGTGATGGGACCAGTGGCCATGATCTTAGTTTTTTTGATGTTGAGCTTCAGACCATATTTTGCGCCCTCCTCTTTCACCCTCATTAAAAGGTTCTTTAATTCCTCCTCACTTTCTGCCATCAAGGTTGTATCATCAGCATATCTGAGGTTGTTGATATTTCTTCCAGCAATCTTAATTCCGGTTTGGGATTCATCCAGTCCAGCCTTTCGCATGATGAATTCTGCATATAAGTTAAATATGGGAACATAGTTAAATATGGGAACATAAATAAGCTGGGAACATAGAACCCACCAAACTATGTGCTGCTGCCCCAAGTGGTGAAACAGTAACACTACAGATTAGAACATTCCCACTGCCCAGAGCAGTGAATAGATTATATATAGTTTTAATTCCACATCCCTTTTTCCTTGTTTCTTGGGGACTCTTGTTTTAATTGATTGTAGATATACAGCCCTGCAAGTTCTTTTTAGCTTAGGAGTAATGGAAGGGGGGAGCTCCAGTTCAATAAATTAAATATCAGCATGAACTGCCTCTAGGGACAGGGAAGGAATGCGATTCGGTTAACGTTTAAAGGTGTATCTACCTGATTTGAATCTACCTTTCCAAACACACACAAAAACTGGAGCACAGTCATCAATTCACACTTCTCCATATTTTGAAATGTGGCTCTCTGGCTAAGTAAAGTGTCCAAAAATGCATAAAGTGAGCATAAAAATTCATTGATTGCTGAAAAAAGAGCATAAAGAACATTATTGTTATTTTGTATATTTGTATTTCTATTCAAGTATAATATCTAGGTAAAGAATAATAAAGATGTCTTCAGCAGTACAGATATGTGTCATTTTTGAATCCGTAACAGTTATTTCAAAGGCTGATGTATATACAATACATCCAGTAACAATAGAACAAATTACTATTTACCCTCCTCCGAAAACAAGACGTAAAATGTATTATATTAGGAGAAATTGCTGTGCCAAAAATTAATAATGTGTACATTGGGCAAATTTTCATACAAATATGTGTATACTAAGATAAATTTTCACTAAAATGCTGGTGAATTTTCATGAAGTTTTTTTTTTTTTTTTTTTTATAAAAACACACACACCCCAAAACTGACAAGAACCTAACTTACAATTGGGAAAATGAGAAACCAAAACTTGCACAGAAATCTCTCCCTATCAATCAATAAAATTTATTCGACCGTCAGCCAGAAGGCACATACTATCCATACAAAAGTTAAAACGTCTAAACATCTGGAAAAGCGTGACACTTAGAAACAGTGAAAAGTATCTTATACATTTCGACCCGTGTCAATACAGTCAATTTTAGCCTTACGACGCTTAAAGGCCAAAAAAAAGAAATTTGGCCACCGAGAAGGTTGTTGTTCCAGTGAACTTGTTCAGCAAATACAAAACCAGTCTTTCTCTGTCTACTGGGCTATGTTGGCATAGGAGTGGAGCTATAAGTTTTTGTCTAAGATCTGCATAGAATGGGCAGATCCAAAGAATATGTTCAGTTGACTCAACCACTCCCTGAGCACAGGGGCAAAGTCTCGGGGCGTATGGGGCTCCCCTGAACCTTCCCCACAAAACCCCGATTCCAGAACGTTTAACCTAGCGGCTGTAAGGAGCCTACAGTATTCCACATAGTGGATTTCCGCCAGATAAGGGGCTGGTGAAATCGGAGATATCTGTTCATCTCTCCCTATCTGAGCAGCTCGGTCATAAGGTTGTGGGGAGTTCTTCACCCCAAAAAACTCTTCCCACATATCTCACTTTACGTTGTTGTCCCTCCCGCATTTTCCCTTCCACTCAGTCCCTTTTCTCTTTCCGTCCCTCTCTTTTCCGACTTATTTCCATTTTAAAAAATTGCATAATTAATCAGTCGTAACGAGACATCTCTTGAGGGGAGAGGTTATGGGGTGGGGGGGTTGAACCTGCCACTTCCCCCAGCGAGCGCAGGAGACAAGATTTAACAGAGTGTGCCAAAATTGGCTAAACAGCGCCAGAAAGGATTAGCTAAAATAACAAAGTAAAACACACAAAAAATCCACCTCTTTGGAATACATAACTTCTTTGCAAGTGTGCTGCTGTTACATAGCTCAGAGTTCACCAGAAAGCCTTGGAGAGAGGCCAGGAAACAGATTAGGGGTGGGATGAGATTCTACACCGAATGTTTTACCTCTGCTTTGTCCATAGCTCCTTCTCTAGACAATTTTCAGATGTGGTGTACTCATTAAGACAACGACCTTACATTTTTTGGACCAGTATATCTACAACTATTACTTTCAAATGTAGTACGATCTGCCTTGGGACTTTAACCGCAGTATGTTGTACTAAGGATGATTGTTTGATTATTGGACTGATTTATGGCTGTAATTACTTCTATATTATTTTGTATGCTGGATAGTCAGTTTTACTATGATTGAATACGCTAATTGAGATAAATAATGAAAAGTGGATAGTGAGTTCAGCCTGTTACGTTTGTGGTGTATGATATTTGTCCATAGCTCTGCTGTTTTAACTCCCTAGAGTTAACTTGCCTAGAGCGCCAAAATGGAGGGGGCGCTGGCCAGCCTGCCCCTCGTCCCCCGCCGCCCAGTGCAGCCCCAACCAGCAGCGAAAACTGTGGCAGCGCGGGGCGCCCGGCAGGGCAGGGGGCGGGGCACCGTACGTCATGCGCAATGACGTCACGTGCCCCGCCCCCTTGCCTAGGGCGCCAAAATCCGTGGCACCGGTCCTGTCCCTGCCCTTGCCCCTCATGATCAAACATCTCCGTTTGCAGATGAGAAATCTGGGGGGCAGCTTTCAAGACTGGGGGGGGGGACTCCAGAGTTTGGGGAAAACAGCCAGTTGTGCTGCTGGATTCAGTCTCTATTTGGCAAGCAGCTGCCATTTTCCTCCCAGAATGCCTCTTGGAATAACAAGGCAGCGAAAATGGGTCCCTGAAACGGGGGGCCGATTTGGAGAACGGACGTGAAAATTTGCTGAGATTTTGGGGTGCAGCGGTAGTCCTCGTTGCACTCAAAGGGATGACTTCCGATCCCTGGGGGTACTCTTTAGTGAAAAAAGGCAGAGGCCTTCTCGGTGGCAGCACCCGCCCTGTGGAATGCCCCCCCCGTCAGATGTCAAGGAAATAAACAACTATCTGACTTTTAGAAGACATCTGAAGGTAGCCCTGCTAAGGGAAGTTTTTAATGTTTGATATTTTATCACTAGGGACCCAGGTGGCGCTGTGGGTTAAACCACAGAGCCTAGGGCTTGCTGATCAGAAGGTCGACAGTTCGAATCCCCGTGACGGGGTGAGCTCCCATTGCTCGGTCCCTGCTCCTGCCCACCTAGCAGTTTGAAAGCATGTCAAAGTGCAAGTAGATAAATAGGTACCACTCCGGTGGGAAGGTAAACGGCGTTTCCGTGCGCTGGTCTGGTTCGCCAGAAGCGGCTTAGTCATGCTGGCCACATGACCCGGAAGCTGTACGCCAGCTCCCTCGGCCAGTAATGCGAGATGAGCGCCGCAACCCCAGAGTCGGACACGACTGGACCTAATGGTCAGGGGTCCCTTTACCTTTATTTTATGGCTGCTTCCTCCTCCTCCTCTTCTTCTTCTTCTTCTTCTTCTTCTTCTTCTTCTTCTTCTTCCTCCTCTTCTGTTGGGAGCTGCCTGGAGTGGCTGGGGAAACCCAGCCAGATGGGTGGAGTATAAATTATTATTATTATTATTATTATTATTATTATTATTAAACTCTCTCTTGGAAGTGTCGTATGGAGGCACTGAAAGCCAAAAGCCCCTACGCATTTTAGACCTAGTTATCTGACCAAACTCCCACCTTCCTGAAGAAATGCCTTTACTGAGCTGTTTTTCCAAGTGACGCCAACCGCAGTCTTGGATGGCAACTACAACAAAATCCCATACACAGACAGACGTCATATTTGTGGTCAACCTGAGGCGGAAGACCAAGAGATCGCTTTCTGAAACCTTTGTTCACAAAAGGAAGCAGGCTGCATCACAGCAGAAACAGTCCAGTTTCTTTTTAAAAAAATCTTTTTATTTCTTTTTTCAACAACAATAATGGAATATACCCGGAGTCCAGTGTGAATTTCATGCTCTTTATTCAGCTCATAGTAGCAAGGAATGAATCTTCCCCCAAAACGTCTGCTATATATACATTATTTACACAATGGGCCCCACGTGATTGGCCAATTCTGGGCTACTCCTGTAGGCCAATCAGGTTGCGGGTTCACTTCATCCAGAAGCCTGATTGGCTGCTCTTGCAGGCCAATCAGGTCGCTGATTCACTTCCACCTGGAGCTGGATTGGGTGGCTCCTGCGGACCAATCAGACTGCTGCATTCTGGATCCTATTGTTCTAGGATTCAGCTCAGTACATAACAAATAACAAACGAACAAGCGATGTGACAATAATCGCTTCGTAACACAGAGAATCCCCCTCTGTGAACTGGCTGCAAACAAACAAGCGAAGAACATGAAAAAGGAGTTAGATGAAATCAGTGTAAATAGTTGTGGCGATTCAGAGATTTAATCTGAAATGAAGCTGGATTTGAGTTTGTTGGTTTCTCTGATAACGTCTCCCTTCCATCATGGATGTTGGCTCATATTATGGATGTGCGATCTGTGTTGTTTTATTGGCACTGCTGCAGCTGCCGGTTTGTCGCGGCCTTTGGCTAGAAGGACAAACTTGTATTGAACTGTTTGTGTCTTGTTTGCGAAATAGGGAGGTTCAGGTTCAAATGCAAAGGGAGTCAAATTTCTCCCCAGTCCCTACCTAAGCAGCAGACTGAGCAGCACACAGGTCAGAGTCTTCCCTGCTTTTTGGTGGGTGGGGGTGTTATTGCACTTCTATTTAAAGCATTCATTCTAAATTTGCATCAATGCAAAAATTAGCATATGCAGATCTCGCGATGCACGCCCCCCTTATGGACAACGCCTTACTTGCGAACTGAGCTATGGATGCTTTCCTAGAACGTAAGACGCCCCTGTCTCTTGGAAATAGACTGCATTGCAGATCCAAACACCTCCTAGGATGAAGCCTGGATGCCTGTAGCTATAGCTCCCAGGGCATGAAGGTAGCTTCGTTCCAACTGCTGCACGAGCTTCGCTCAATCCTGCCACATAATAATAATCATTTTTATAATAATTTATTATTTATACCCTGCCCATCTGCCTGGGTTTCCCCAGCCACTGTGGACGGCTCCCAACAGAATATTAAAAACACGATAAAAGATCAAACATTAAAAACTTCCCTAAACAGGGCTGCCTTCAGATGTCTTCTAAAAGTCAGATAGTTGTTTATTTCCTTGACATCTGGTGGGAGGGCGCCACTACAGAGGAGGCCCTCTGTCTGGCTCCCTGTAACCTTACATCTCGCAGTGAGGGAACCGCCAGAAGACCCTTGGAGCTGGACTTCAGTGTCCGGGCTGAACGATGGGGGTGGAGCCCCATGTAGAGCGCATGGCAGTAGTCCAAGTGGGAGATAACCAGAGTATGGACCACTCTGGAGAGACAGTCTGCATGCAGGGAGGGTCTCAGCCTGCGTACCAGATGGAGTTGCCCTGGACACAGACTTGACCTGTGCCTCCATGGACACCTGTGAATCCCAAATGACTCCAGAATGACATGTGTCTTCATCGGTCTTATCCTGAAGCAGTTTCAGCTCTTCTCCGGTCGGTTTTCGATAGCTCAAACACCTTGTAAGCTCCTGCTTGAGGAAGCCACAGGCATGAGGGCCCTTTGGCATAAGACGCTAAATGAGATCCAAGGGGAAAAAGAGAGAACGCTTTTGGCAAATCCCATCCCAGATTCCGAGACGCTCCCAGTTTGCTCATAGCACAGATTCTGATGAGGATGCGCCGGCCATCTGCCTACAGCAGGGCCATTTAAACCAGGGAATTCACGAACGCCAAACGAAGGGGACATCTGGGAATTAACAATGTCTGCTTGAAAATGATCTCTCTCTGCTGCCGCCCCACTGTTCCCCTCCAACCTCCCCAAAGATGTATCCTTTTGCTCAAAGGACATTGACTGCTCTCTGCTGAAGTCAAGGCAGGCATGCTAGCATCAAGCTGGGCTGGGACAAGCCACCTGAGGAACAAGTGAGGAAGGCCCAGGCAAGATGGGCAAAATCAGCACCTTGGACAGCAATCGAGGTCTCCATAGGGAACAGGATCCCCACTGGGCAAGGGATTTGGGGCATGATGTATTGGGACCCATGGACTGCAAGAAGATCAAACCTATCCATTCTTAAAGAAATCAGCCCTGAGTGCTCATTAGAAGTATAGATCCTGAAGTTGAGGCTCCAGTACTTTGGCCACCTCATGAGAAGAGAAGACTCCCTAGAAAAGACCCTGATGTTGGGAAAGATTGAGGGCACAAGGAGAAGGGGACAACAGAGGACGAGGTGGTGGGACAGTGTTCTCGAAGCAACCAACATGAGTTTGGCCAAACTGCGAGAGGCAGTGAAGGATAGGTGTGCCTGGCGTGTTCTGGTCCATGGGGTCACGAAGAGTCGGACATGACTGAACAACTGAACAACAACAGCAACATGTTGGGACCCAGGTGGCGCTGTGGGTTAAACCACAGAGCCTAGGGCTTGCTGATCAGAAGGTTGGCGGTTCGAATCCCTGCGACGGGGTGAGCTCCCATTGCTCGGTCCCAGCTCCTGCCAACCTAGCAGTTCGAAAGCACGTCAAAGTGCAAGTTGATAAATAGGTCCCGCTCCGGCGGGAAGGTAAACGGCGTTTCCATGCGCTGCTCTGGTTTGCCAGAAGCGGCTTTGTCATGCTGGCCACATGACCCAGAAGCTGTACGCCGGCTCCCTTGCCCAATAATGTGAGATGAGCACGCAACCCCAGAGCCGGACACGACTGGACCTAATGGTCAGGGGTCCCTTTACCTTTACCTTTAAGTTGTGTAGGAGCCTACACAACACAAAACACTGTTGCTGGATGGAGGTTTTATTTTATTTGTTTTTTATCTTATATTTTGGAAATGCACATCTAGGTGTTTTATTTCCTTTACCATTCTTTTGGGGGGCCCCCAAGAGAGTGCGGCCCTAAGTTACAGCTTGTTTAGCTTATATGTAAATCCGGCTGCTCAGACGCTTCGCCTTCATCCAGCCCTGTCTCCTGCCTCGCGGGTGGCACAAGACCCAATAAATGGTTGGCGTCTTCCACTGTATCAGCCCCTGGGTCCCTTTGGCCCTGCCACACACACCTCTGCGTGCCAGTCTCTGACACCCAGCGAGAATCGGCCCTACACCTGAGCTGGCCAGTGAGGAAACTCGAGGTGCATGGCCACCTTGCGGCAGAGCTAAGGCCGGGCCGTCAAATGTTAGCGAGCGGCGCTTTTGCTCTACCTGCAATGTAATTATACGTGAGATTAAGTGGGGGGATATAGGTAAAGGTAAAGGGACCCCTGACCATTAGGTCCAGTCGTGTCCGACTCTGGGGTTGCGGCGCTCATCTCGCTTTATTGACCGAGAGCCGGCGTACAGCTTCCAGGTCATGTGGCCAGCATGACAAAGCCGCTTCTGGCGAACCAGAGCAGCGCACGGAAATGCCGTTTACCTTCCCGCCAGAGTGGTACATATTGATCTACTTGCACTTTGACGTCCTTTCGAACTGCTAGGTGGGCAGGAGCTGGGACCGAGCAACGGGAGCTCACCCCGTCGCAGGGATTCGAACCGCCGACCTTCTGATCAGCAAGCCCTAGGCTCTGTGGTTTAACCCACAGCGCCACCTGGGTCCCTTGGATATACCTACCATTTAATCAATAGCTCAGCTCCGTTCGAAGCCTGTGGCTTGCTGAAGGCAGCAGCCCCTCCAAAACAGACATCTGTGCCACCACTCAGAGCTCTTAATTACTAGCCGTCTCCCGCAGGGTGGGGACAAAGAGGAGCAGCCACGCTTCCTCCCTCTGAGCACTCCCAGCGTACCTTCCATGGAAGAGAAGCCAGTAATGTCAGGCTTAAGAGCATAATTCTCCCGTTAGCTTCTAAAATCCAGGGCCCCTGGAACTGTGACAATTAGAACCAGCGGGCTTTGATCTCCCATCAAAGAGCATGCCCGGAACCCAGTGTGGCGCTCCGTCGGCCCCTTCCAGTGAAAGATCCCCCCCCTTCCTGCCTCTTCCACGATGATTTACTATTTCTTCTGCACTTCCTGCTTCTTAAGTTCACTGTACTTTGGGCTGTTTCCAATGCTGGACCAACTCAGAGGCGACCTGTTGCAATGAATGGTCCGAAGTCAGTCACAGAATCGTAGAGTTGGAAGGGAGAAGGCAGCAACCTGATTGGTCTGCAGGAGCCGCCCAATCATAGCTGTCACTCCTCCCTTTTTTTGGCGGGAAACTCCCTTATTCCAATGCCGTTTCCCGCTGCTATCCCGGATTGTTGATCTCCCTTAAATTTCCCGGATTTCAAAAGAAGCAGCTCCTCTCCCTCCCTGCCGGCCAGGGAGGCTCCTCAGCTGTGTTGCTCGGCTGCCAATAAGGAGTCTGAGACCGACTGGGGGCGGAGCTTGCATGCCTTGTGCAGCCAGACCCTCACGCCCAACCAGCCAGCCAGCCTGTCTGCCGTCTACGCGCTCGCTCTTTTGCTCAGCCGTTCACGCGCAGCCTCTGGAGAGCAGGGTGGCGAGGCTACTTGGTGCCATTGCACCGCCCTCGCGGCATCCCTTATTTTCAAATCCGAAAGTTGACAGCTATGCTAGAGGGGCAATAGGGTTTAGTGAGCAGGAAGAGTCCGCGGCAGAGGGCAATGTGGGCTCAGAGGCAGCAGAGGAGGAGGCAGGTTGGTAAGGAAACCAGGGGGTCTCCCTCTCCTGCTGCAAGAAGCTCCCCTCCTGCCTGGACTCCCAGAACCCAAAGAGGTATGAAGGAGGAAGAGCATAGGTAGACAATATGGAGGAGCCTCAGATCGCTTGGCAGAGGAGGAGCCTTGTGCAGCCAGACCCTCATGCCCAACCAGCCAGCCAGCTTGCCTGCCGTCTACGCGCTCGCTCTTTCGCTCACCCGTTCGCGCGCAGCCTCTGGAGCGCAGGGTGGCGAGGCTACTTGGTGCCATTGCCCCGCCCTCGCGGCATTCCTTATATTCAAATCTGAAGGTTGACAGCTATGCGCCCAATCCGGCTCCAGGAGGAAGTGAATCAGCAACCTGATTGGCCCTTAATTTATGGGGGAAGTTGTGAGGGGAGAGACTCCATCAGGCAAGCCTTTCTCCCACCTGCCTTGCCCCACCCTCCAGTCTCTGCTTCTCAGTTTGTATCGTATTATTTTATGCCGGGCATCCCCAAACTCGGCCCTCCAGATGTTTTGGGACTACAACTCCCATCATCGCTAGCTAACAGGACCAGTGGTCAGGGATGCCTGTTATGCACTGTGGCTTGCCGTTGATCATTGTTTCGAAATTATTTATTGTAATTGTTAAGAGTGGGTTTGTGTTTAATTTTTATATGCTGATATTATTATTCTATACTATTCTAATGATTGTTGAATGTTTCATTATTTGATGTAGATTGCTTATTTTAAAGCTATGTTTTATTATCACATTTTTGCATTGCATTAGATCAGGCATCCCCAAACTGCGGCCCTCCAGATGTTTTGGCCTACAACTCCCATGATCCCTAGCTAACAGGACCGGTGGTCAGGGATGATGGGAATTGTAGTCCAAAACATCGGGGGGGGGGGGCGAAGTTTGGGGATGCCTGCATTAGGTTGTTATAAGGTGTACATTCTTGGTTTCTTCAGCTTCTAAACCGCCTTGAGTATTGTAAGATAGAAAAGCGGTATACAAATTAAAAGTGATGATGATGATGATGATGGGGATGGTTTGTTGTTGCTGCTGTTCAACGTTTGGGAGTCAGACGCTCTCGCCGATCTGCCAAAAATGGTGGCTGAGCGCTACTCCCACCACAAGGCAGGATGTCACCTACAGCATGTCGGAAGCCCCCAGGCCAGGTCAGGATTGTTGTTGTTCAGTCGTTCAGTCATGTCCGCCTCTTCGTGACCCCCTGGACCAGAGCACGCCAGGCACTCCTGTCTTCCACTGCCTCTCGCAGTTTGGTCAGACTCATGTTGGTAGCTTCGAGAACACTGTCCCACCATCTCATCCTCTGCCGTCCCCTTCTCCTTGCGCCCTCCATCTTTCCCAACATCAGGGTCTTTTCTAGGGAGTCTTCTCTTCTCATGAGGTGGCCAAAGTACTGGAGCCTCAGCTTCAGGATCTGTCCTTCTAATGAGCACTCAGGGCTGATTTCTTTAAGAATGGAGAGGCTTGATCTTCTTGCAGTACATGGGACTCTCAAGAGTCTCCTCCAGCACCATAATTCAAAAGCATCCATTCTTCGGCGATCAGCCTTCTTTATGGTCCAGCTCTCACTTCCGTACATTACTACTGGGAAGACCATAGCTTTAACTATACGGACCTTTGTTGGCAAGGTCAGGATTACACCCTGCAATTAGTAACAAAAGCACATCGCAAAAAATTGCTCCCGGTAAACGCCGAATTTATTTTCTTCCCTTTGGCAGCTATTTTTAAAATATATATTCAGAGAGAGAGTGATCTGTATCTCTATCTATATCTGTGCGCGCAGATAATTATATCTAGTCCGCGATGATGAAAAGGTATTTAGATGCTTTGAGGCAGGATCATTTGAAGTTCTAAATCTTCAGAAGATAGCATCGCTGCCGGGGCTTGCCAGGGGAGTCGCCTTCTGTCACATGCGCCGAGAGATAAACAGGTTACCGAGTGCCAAAGATTAAAGGCTCTTTGCAGGGGGGGTCTCTCTCACAGCCACGCACTTGCCTCGGACTCAAAGGGCAGCTGCTGCCCTTTGATAGTGACCAGTGCAAATCCCAGTCTGCTCCCTTCCCTCATCCTCCCTGCATCTCCTTGCTCCTTCTACCTGCGTAGGTAAGCTGGGCCCTCCAGCAGAGCCAACCCATTGCTCGTTGTCTTGCTTTGCGGGACAAGAACGGCGGTAGCCTGAACCGATGAGCTCAGTGGGTAGAGCGTGAGAATCTTGATCTCAGGGTTGTGGGTTCGAGCCCCACGCTGGGAAAAGATTCCTGTGTTGCAGGGGGTTGGTCGCAGGAGACTCTCATGTGTAATAATAATAATAATAATAATAATAATAATAATAATAATAATAATTTATTATTTGTACGAATTCTCAGGTCTCAAATATGAAATTAAATGTTCATAAATGTACGAGGCAAACACATAAGTATATAAACCATGTGTCTGAAATAGTACAGGAGAGCAATCCTGAAGCCATTTTCACTCTCCCAAATTGACCTCAAATATTTCTCTGCAAGGAGGGAGGCGACGGGAAAGCCTCTCCATTGTCTTTTTGCTTGCAAATCCTGTCTTAAGGGCGTATTTGTGTATGAATAGGGTGAGCCTGTAACCTGGATTTAGGAACTAAAAGCATCAGCCATCACAAAAGAATGGCCAGGCTGCCCAGGTAATGCAACCAGTGACCATTATCAGGTATCCTGGCAGACAGGATTTCTGCTGTAGACCGCCTCCTTCAGTGATGTAGGTATGATGTTTTGGCGGGTGGTCTTGGGCTACAGGGTGGACAATTTCAAAACTCTATATAAGGGCTTGCACACCATTGCGCAGGGTCGCAACAGTTTATTTCCTTTAATAAAGATCAGGCATACTAGCCGCTTTGCTTCTCAATATACTCTGGTTAAAGGTAAAGGTAAAGGGACTTGAGGGATATGAGATTGGAAAAATGAGAAAGTGGGGGGAACCAATATGGTCCGCTTTGCCCCCCCCCCCCGGATTTGGTCTCACAATCCTGGTCAGCCTTCTGTGTTCTCAGTGGCATTCTTAACATGCGGGTGGCGCTGTGGTCTAAACCACTGAGCCTCTTGGGCTTGCTGATCGGAAGGTCAGCGGTTCGAATCCCCTCGACGGTGTGTGCTCCTGTTGCTCTGTCCCAGCTCCTGCCAACCTAGCAGTTCGAAAGCATGCCAGCGCAAGTAGATAAATAGGTACCGCTGCGACGGGAAGGTAAACGGCGTTTCCATGCGCTTTGGTTTCCGTCACGGTATCCCGTTGCGCCTGAAGCTGTTTAGTCGTGCTGGCCACATGACCCGGAAAGCTGTCTGTGGACAAACATCGGCTCCCTTGGCCTGAAAGCGAGATGAGCGCCACAACCCCATAGTCACCTTTGACTGGACTTAACCATCCAGGAGTCCTTTACCTTACCTTTTACCCAGAACTGGACATAGTGGGTTGCGTCCAAGGTTAGCCATGCTCAGAGCAGACACATTGAATTTAAAGGACATGACTTACTTGAGCCTGTTAATTTAATGGTCCTACTTTGAGTAGAAGTTGGGACTTTAGATGCAGCCTGGCCCGCCCTGTTAGGGTCACATAGCCAGTTTATTGAGGAGAATAAAGGTAAAGGGACCCCTGACCATTAGGTCCAGTCATGACCGACTCTGGGGTTTTGGCGCTCATCTCGCGTTACTAGTCATGTGACCAGCATGACTAAGCCGCTTCTGGCGAACCAGAGCAGCGCATGGAAACGCCATTTACCTTCCCGCCAGAGCGGTACCTATTTATCTACTTGCACTTTGACGTGCTTTCGAACTGCTAGGTGGGCAGGAGCAGGGACCGAGCAACGGGAGCTCACCCCGTGGCAGGGATTCGAACCGCCGACCTTCTGATCAGCAAGCCCTAGGCTCTGTAGTTTAACCCACAGCTTTCTCCTACCAATAGGGAACCCACTTAAGGACTCTATATGGGCTCTTGGATACCCCATAAAGGAAAAGGAGCAGTTTTTTCTTTATTTCTTATAACACATGGCCCCTTCCAGCTTTGCAGTCTTATGGTTCTATGTCCACGCCGCATATTTAAAATGCATAGGTTCCCCCGGAGAAGCCCAGGAAATGCAGAATCGTAGAATCATAGAATTGTAGAGTTGGGAGGGATCCCAAGGATCATCCAGCCCCACTTCCTGAAATGCAGGAATCTATCCCAGGTGGCGCTGTGGGTTAAACCACCGAGCCTAGGGCTTGCTGATCAGAAGGTCAGCGGTTCGATTCCCTGCGACGGGGTGAGCTCCCGTTGCTCGGTCCCAGCTCCTGCCCACCTAGCAGTTCGAAAGCACGTCAAAGTGCAAGTAGATAAATAGGAACCGCTCTGGCGGGAAGGTAAACGGCGTTTCTGTGCGCTGCTCTGGTTTGCCAGAAGCGGCTTAGTCTTGCTGGCCACATGACCCAGAAGCTGTACGCTGGCTCTCGGCCAATAAAGCGAGATGAGCTCCGCAACCCTAGAGTCGGATACGACTGGACCTAATGGTCAAGGGTTCCTTTACCTTTACCTTTTATCCCCCCCAATGTGGGACTTGAACCCATGACCCAGAAATTAAAAGTCTCATGCTTTGCTGACTAATGTAGTTTCCCTCCCCCTTCACAGAGCTGCAGCCCCCAGCACCCTTAGCACACTATAGTTCCCAGGATTCATGAGGACATTTTTTCCCTTTTTCTTTTTAAAAGAAAAATCAATTGCCAACTGATGTAGAAAGGTGGAGATTGTAAGGAGGAAGGCGAGACCGATGTCATGTAAGCAGGGGGTGTTATTTTAAGGCTATAAAAATGAGAAACTGAAATTGACAGATATACCCGTCTCTAATTGTGACTGAGTAGCGAAAGGGGTGACCGAGACTGCTTCAGAACCAATTATCTTTTCCCAGGGCCTGCCCAAGAAGGCCTAATTTTTGCATAGAGTCAGTGAACATGCATCAGATCAATTTTTCAAGGCAATGCCACTCATGCTTATCCGAAATACTGAGAATCCTAGGGCTCCTTCAGGTTTTAAAACAATAGTTTCAAGGGAGTTCTCTCTTAAAGCATCGAAAGGGGAGGCACGCAGGGGAGTTCTACATACATGCTGGAGGGGGGTGCGGGTGGCGCTGTGGTCTAAACCACTGAGCTTCTTGGGCTTGCCGATCGGAAGGTCAGCGGTTCGAATCCCCGCGATGGAGTGAGCTCCCATTGCTCGGTCCCTGCTCCTGCCAACCTAGCAGTTCGAAAGCACACCAGCGCAAGTAGATAAACAGGTACCGCTGTGGCAGGAAGGTAAACAGCATTTCCATGCCCTCTGGTTTCCATCACGGTGTCCCGTTGCACCACAAGCGGTTGAGTCCTGCTGGCCACATGACCCGGAAAGCTGTCTGCGGACAAACGCCGGCTCCCTCGGCCTGAAAGCGAGATGAGCGCCGCAACCCCATAGTCACCTTTGACTGGACGTAACTGTCCAGGGGTCCTTTACCTTATACCTTTACATGCTGGAGGGATCTTCTATTGTTACTATTATTAATATCATGTCCTACCTGCAAAAGAAGCCCAAGCACAGAAATAAGAAAACAAAGCACCTTAAAACAGGCATCCCCAACCTTCGGCCCTCCAGGTGTTTTGGACTACAATTCTCATCATCCCTGACCACTGCTCCTGTTAGCTAGGGATCATGGGAGTTGTAGGCCAAAACATCAGAAGGGCCACAGGTTGGGGGTGCCTGCCTTATAAGATCTTAAATACAGATGCGGGCTTAAAAGGCTGCATGGGGGAGGAGGGCCTTCAATTCAATAGGTGGTGGTGGTGGTGGGGAGGAAATACAGCAAAGGACATTCCCGTCTAATATTCCAGGGGAGGAGGGTTGTGTTTTGGAATGGGAGCAGGGCAGGCTCAAACAATGTATATCAAGCTGTGATTTTTTTTTTTTTTGCGGCACGCTTATTTTGCAGAAAGAGAGAGGAAAACCATGGAATTGTGAAGTTGGAAGGGACCTCTGGAGTCATCTAGTCCAACCCCCCTGCAACGTAGGAAACTTCTGCGCAACGTGGGGCTCGAACCCATGACCCTGGAATCTCAAGTAAACCATCCGTGACAAATGGCCACCCAACCTTTGCTAAGAAACCTCCAAGGAAGCAGAGGGAGTCTGCTCCACTGTCAAACAGCTCTTACTGCCAGAAGGTCCTTTCTGTTGTTTAGTTGAAACCTCCGGGACTAAGGGGAGCCCCACATAAAACGGATTGCAATAACGGAGTTGATGTTATGGGCAGACACGTGCAATATATATATATATATTCAGTGTATCTGAAGAAGTGTGCATGCACATGAAAGCTCATACCAAGAACAAACTCAGTTGGTCTCTAAGGTGCTACTGGACAATATATATATATATTGTATATATTTATATATATATATAAAATTGTCCAGCAGCACCTTAGAGACCAACTGAGTTTGTTCTTGGTATGAGCTTTCGTGTGCATGCACACTTCTTCAGATACACTGAAACAGAAGTCACCAGACCCTTATATAGGGTGACTCCTGTTTCAGTGTATCTGAAGAAGTGTGCATGCACATGAAAGCTTATACCAGGGGTCAGCAACCTTTTTCAGCCGTGGGCCGGTCCACCGTCCCTCAGACCATGTGGTGGGCCGGACCATATTTTGAAAAAAGATATTGAACGAATTCCTATGCCCCGCAAATAACCCAGAGATGCATTTTAAGTAAAAGCACACATTCTACTCATGTAAAAACACCAGGCAGGCCCCGCAAATAACCCAGAGATGCATTTTAAATAAAAGG